>CASHTH010004169.1:0-24560 GCA_030341885.1 Geodia barretti
ATACGCACGGGGCCGTTTAGTTGATCCCGCGGTTTTCTGCGCTTTAGCTTAGATATGCCATGTGCTAACGCACCTATTCGTGAGTCATCGGACAAAACTGTACGCACTAGAGATGTAGTAGAAGAGCAGACCACACAAAGACCGCCCAGCAAGGACCTCAGTCGTACCGTCACACTTGCTCGCATGCACACACAAGCGCAAGGCACCCGCGCACGCGAGCAGATAGGCTCTACGTACGTACACGTACCAGGGGGACGTAGTGCACTGAAAATCACCCGGCTCGCCTAATCACACGCAAGCGCATTGCGCCAAACTCTAAAAACTTTGACCTGCTAAAGTCTGCTGGTGCGCACGAATTAGGGTTATGATAGTGGAGCTTCCCGCTTCTCGGGACGAGTTAGCTTCGTAATGTTCACTACTGCGGCTGTTCGTGAGCGACTGAGCCGGTGGGACACTCTGGCCGCCCTCAGCGACCGGCAAAAGGAATGCTTCCTCGAGCTCAGCAGCACAGCAGCCAACAGACCTGTCCCTGAGCACGTAATGGGGGGAAATCCCACTGTCACCTACCAGTTCTCACCGTATTGCTACTTTCAGCTCCCTACAGAGGATGGGGTGGTTGCAGATGTGTCTGGCTCACTGTCCAGCCAACTGGACAGCATACAAACTTCTCAACAGGTCCCTTGGCCGTAAGATGTCGTGTTTTACTATGGTTGGAGGTACACTACTCAAGTGTTTTGATAAGCAACATAAGTAATAGACGATGAGATTTGACGTTCCAACTGCACCAAGGACGGGCCCAAGGCTTCCTAAATCGCATAGTTATCTAGAGTGTGGCACGCTGGAAACATAAAACCGTTAGTGTTCCTCATTAGTATTCCTCCTGCTTAGTCATCCTACAGAGGAAACTACATGGACTAGCTTTCTTCCAGTTGACCAATCAGATTACCTGCACAATCTATACCGTATGTGGCAATTTCACTCGTTTATATGTGTTCAATTGGGTCTAGATTAATGTTTAAGTTCAGGTCAGGCACGCATGGGCTAAATGAGGAACTGGGCAGGCATAGGGGGAGGGAGGGGGTGAAAGAGTGCCTGTTGTGTGATGATGAGTGTGAAAGTGTGAGTCATGTGTTGTGGGAGTGTCCAGCATATAGTAGTCTTAGGAGCAATTTCTTAGTTGCCCTGCAGGGGAAGCTTGGGGATGATGGGTTTGAGCATTTCCAGTCGCTTGATAGTTTCAGGAAAGCATCCTTTATATTGGGTAGTGAACTGTGGGAGGATAATTTTGGTTCTTTGCTTGGCCTTGTTAAAGATTTTATTTTGGATGTTTGGGAGCTAAGAAAGGTTAGGTTATACGGCGATAGTCCCTGTGTACAACAAACCCAGTCTCAGATTGCGTCTGGGGAGCTGCAGGGTGTCCCTGGTGGAAGGGGTGAGTTGAGGTGTCTGGGAGGTGAGACAGACACCTCATGTTCATATGGTGTATGTTCGTGTGTTAACGGTTCCGCCCATTGCTCTGGGTGCGTGGTCTATGGCCCTAGTGCTATGGCAGCCACCTGAGTATTATTATATGTGTTCAATATGTGCACCGCACAGTTCATGGCCTGGTGTGCTGAAGTGGAGGCTCAGGCTGAGAGCGAACAGGACAAATGCTACAGGTGTGGTTTGATTTTCTTTCTCGCTTTCTTTCCGCAGTAGAGGTACCGGTGAAGCTTATTTTATCATTGAACTGAAATGTGACTATAGCACATATGTATGCACACATTGAAGTGAACCAATTCCATAAATCACAAGTTTTAAAACACTGTACTGGACATTTACACATGTCCATGGAGTGTGTTGGATACATAGATATGATCATTGCAGTAACCAGCTAGTATTAATGATGGTGTGTGTGGGTTGTGATCTGTGTATCCAGGGAGTACATAAGCCAGCTGAGCCAGTACCGGTGTCAGTGTGGGGAGATGTTGGAGGAGGCAGAGTCGGCCCTGGTCACCCTGGCCAACATGAGGGAGAGACACCAGTTTGTCTCCCAGAGGACTGGGGCACTCCACGGTGCCTGCCAGCAGCTCATGGAGGACCAGGTTAGACTGTGGGTGTAGCTGACCCCGACATGAGGACTAAAATATATGCCCTGTCTTGATCTTGCATTCATAACCAACCAAAGCTTTTGAGCACACATCTTGAAACTAAAACGATGACCAATTCATGATAAGCTGCACAGAGTAGTGGATACACAATATGTGACTTTGATCTTTGCAGTAATTTATTGGCAGAATTGTAAAAGTAAAAGCATATATTATGCTGCATCAGAATCATTTTAGTTCTTTTACATATAAGACTGAAGTTCAAGCAGTAGTTGGTACAATGCTATAAAATAGGCAGCTGTGGAATATTGTCGGAGTCCTAGTTTGTCTACCTTTTTACGATTATTTATTTCTTGATGGTTTGTAGCTGTGGCTTCAAAAACATTATTTTCTCACTGTTAACGTCTCCACTGTTGTGTAGACAAAACTGGTGAACCTGGCAGAGAGCATCAGCTCCAAGCTGACCTACTTCACTGAGCTGGACCGGATCGGTACCAGACTGGGCTCTCCGGCCTTCTCGGTCACATCCGACGGATTCCTCCCCCTCCTCTCACGACTGGACGAGTGCATCAGCTTCACCGAGCAGAATGTGAGTGCCATAACTGGCGTGTCATAACTGGCGTTCCAGAACTATTATTTCTCTATACAGTATTTGGTTATGTATTTCATAGAGTAGTTTGAGCCAGACATTTTTGGGAAAGAAAGCAGGTTTTTTCGTTTGTTCAATAGACTGTATAATTTATTATATAGTTGGTGGCCGGTGGATTTTAACTCTTAGCGGACGACGCGTGCATGCACGAAATTTATTGCATGGTTGTTTGTCACTTTACAAGCTGCTTGTATAAACGCGGGTTGTTTGCGTTCTTTTGGCAGCCAAAAGAATGCCGCCCACAGGCGCTAAAGTACTCCAGGGGGTTTCCCAGTTGTAGTTGGGTGTAGCCTTGAGGAGTGGCTGGCTGCAATTTCTGAAAGAGACGCGCGAGAGCTACATAAGTAAACGCAAAGCGTTTGCTTGTCACAGCGTCTGTGACATCCGTCCGTAAGGTGAGTAATTCCTGTCACATACGCTGTGACATCCGTCCGCAATGAGTTAATGAGTTAATTAACCCTTGGAAAGCATGCACAGCAAAGGTTTATGGTACTTGGTCTGTCTATCTGTGTGTTGTGCCACCTCATGCAACCAAAGTGGTGCCAAAAGGTTCAGTGCCAACAGGTTCAACGGTACACTTTATTTGTCATGAAAACCAAGTGAAGTCCTGTTCACTTTAATGAGCTGTTGATATTAAGCTTTTCCATTTACTGTGCATGTGCATGTGGTAGCATAAACCTCAAAGAGACTCACGAAACAAGTCCGTATCTGTAACCCATGCTATACTTAGTTTTGTTAAAGGTTGTCATAATAACCTTCTCAAACATGCAAGTGCTGGAAGACATTCCTCTATTATTACACACTCCACACTGAACAGCTACACTACAAGGAGTCGCAGGTCTACCTGACTAGGTTCAGACAGTACCTGTCCAGGGCTCTGGCCCTCGTGAAGCAGCACGTCGTCTCCACGCTGCGACTCACCACCTCCTCCGTCCTCCCCAAACCAGTGAGTACAAGTTACGCACACATACGTATGTAAGCCACAAAATAGGGGCACGGAAGTGTGTACTTAACTCCTGGTGTAGTATGTTTATATTAATGAAGTGCTGAAACATAATCTACAGGGGGCAGTGGCTGTATTGTCGGAGAATAGCTATGCTCAGTTCTATGGCAAGTTCCGCAGCAGTGCACCAAAGATCAAGGTGAGGATAACATGCAGTGTGACTGTACAATACATTACTACACTTATTAACCCTCGGCACGCATGCGCACCAAGGGTTACAGTAGTTGGTTTGTCTGTCAGTCTGTGTGTGTGTGTCGATGTTTATTCTGACACTACGGCTACGAGGCGGCCTAGTAGCGATGCCATCGGCTTCAGAACTATGCAAGCCTGAAAACAGTGATTTTCCTGAACCTATGCGTTTGAGAGATATGCCGTGAAAACAAGAGAAAAAGCCCCCAATATGCATAATCACACTGGGCTTACCGTGACCTGATCCGCTCACTTTGTGTACCTTGGAGTCTCAAGAAGTCACAACTAAGGGCATGTGTATCAACTCCCGCATGCTATTTGGTTGTGTAGCTAGCCCATGTCATACCCTTCGCAAACTACTAGTTTGGAGACCACAAGTAAACGCATACTCTTGGCCCAACCCATCAATTAGCGGTACCGCGCATTTACAGTGCGCCGAGGGTTTGCACGTTAGTGCTTTTCATTACATAATGTACACATCTTGTAGGCACTAATGAAGGAGATTGAACTGAGAGCAGACACTGCTGCAGAGTAAGTCTTTCCCAAGCCAAGGAAAAAGCTTGGTGCTCAAGTACATATTGTTGTTATCAAGAGCAACATTGCCTAATGTCATTGCGTTGCATAGAATTACAGTGGAACCTCAGATAAAGGACCCTCCGAGATAGGGACAACCTCTCTACAAAGGACACTTGTTTTAACCCTATGCTATTCTTGTATTATTATTTGACATCCATGATAGGGACAACCTCTACAAGGGAGGACAAAATTGTTTGACCCATAGTGTCCCTTGTTCAGAGGTTCCACTGTATTCACATTGTGCGTCTTTAGGATGCTTGATTATACATCTCCTCCTCCTCCTCATCGCCAGGTACAAGAATCTTCTCCATGACTGTTGCCATAGCTATGTGGGTCAGAGAGGGCTCCTCCTGACCTCGTCCGTCCACTCCTCTCTGGCCCAGATCACCCAGCAGCACTCCACTGACTCCACTGCACTGGTCAGAACAGAAACCCTGCTCACTCCATGTTTCATGATCCATGATAAACTGAAGGCTTATTTGATGAACTATGCACAGTCTCTATACACCAAGCAGTTTTTGCCCTTTCTGGATAGTATATGTCGATATACAGTGGAACCTCCGATAAAGGACCCTTCCGAGGACGACCTCTCTACAAAGGACTCTGTTGTCAACCCCATGCTACTTTAGGGTATTATTTGACCCCTGAGATAGGGACGACCTTCTTACAATTGTTGGCCCCATAGTGCCCCTTTGTTCGGATGTTCCACTGTAGTACATGCACACTTCATGTTGTGTTGCAGGTGAGGGCCGGGTGTGACTTCATGTGTCGTGTGTGTCAGGATGAGTACCAGCTGTACTTCCACTTCTTCAGTGTCGACAGTCCTGAACTCAAGTCAGTCTCAAACATCATTAACCATGTACATCTACGTATATATAGCATCATACGTAGTATGTAGTTAGTCTGCACTGGCGAAAATCAATAATGCGTCGTACACAGCAAAGAGAAAATCGAGTACTTTAATCAGGGAAGGTTGCGAAGGAAGTGTTATTGCTATACACACTACGCTTAGACTACATAACAACCAGATTGGTGTGAAGTAATAACTAAAAATCTGGTGGTGCACACATGTGCATATGTTGCAGAGAAAGACTCTGTGCATACGTAATACAAACATAATGGGATTCTCTTAATATGAAGTTAGTAAGATTACTCGTTTTCAGATGTGTACGTGATATACACATGGATACGAACGTATGTAAATAGAATCAGTCACTGTTGTACTGTGTAGAGGTCTGTTGGAGAGTCTGTGCTACACTCTGTATGATGTACTGAGACCAGTGGTGATCCATATCAACCACTTGGAGACCCTGGCCGACCTCTGCAGCATACTCAAGGTCACCTGTTGTATATACACATACACGTAGCAATGAAGTATATATGTAGCAAGACAAAGGCAAAGCAAACGAGTCAACTACACCTGTATTTAGCTACTGGGGTTTTTACCATAGAGTTCAGTTGTCTCACGTTTTGCTATATGGACTGCTCCACAGGTTGAAATGTTGGAAGAGATCGTATCTCAAAAAGGTATTTAGCACTAAGTACGGTAGTACTTAGTATATAGGGATGGGCATGGTACCTAGCATCATAGATGTATGGGGCTATGATAGGGAGTTTTGTTCATCATCATCTTCTTCTTCTTCTTCAACCAGCATAACTCAAAAACCAAAAGAGATAAAGCCATGGATAGGAATATACATATCCATAACTACATGTGCAACGTCATACTTTTTTGTTTGTGAACAATGTTGTTTACTGTAAACAACAACAAAAGGCCCCAGGCAATACATTATAATGGGCATACTACATGTGTCAGTGTAACGTACACAATTGGTAAATGAAGTTTAACGCAGTTAAACGTAGTTAACGGCAGGAACTGGCTCACACGCCACGCGCACACCGGAGCACGCACGAATGGCTGGCCTAATAGGCCGCAACACAGGGTTGTACATGTGCACATGGCGGGGCTGCCCCAAAGGTGCGCAGCGGATTTAGGCACAGAAACCTGCGCAACGGTTGCAGAGAGCAACCAACGCTGCAGTGCAGTCTCACTCTGAGAGCATTTCAGTTCAGTGGTGCTAGCAAATGTTTTCGCAGTCACAGATGGCGTACCCATTCACTCCCAGTGAAGTACAGTATCTCCGGGCCTGCGGTCTGGCACTGCCGCCGCCTGCCCTCTCAACCAACCGCGACGGCGAGCCTGCAAAAGTCCTGCGCAACCCGCTAACGGCAACCGACTCGGCTAGGCCCGACGAGCCAGCGCCCGTCGCCGGCCCTTCATGTATGTTATCTCAGGGTTAGGAAGTAGTATGCATGGGAAAGTAGTTGCTGCACGCCCGGCCTCCAGTGCACGCTCCGACCGCCAACCAGCCCCGTCTGGGTTGCGGTTTTCCGCCCCACACGATGTTGTTCCCCCTGTGGCCCCATCGAGAGCCTTCCCTTGCGTCCTTTCTTCATTGTGTACCCGCCAGGCCTCGCTGGCCGATGCAGCAGCCTACCGGACCTGTCGGCACCCCGCAGGGTCCCCGGGGATTTAATAGCTAGTCTCTCTTCTCTACTTGTATTCCCCACACGGGCTTGCCACAACATTTTGCAGTCTTCACTGCAGTGACTCAGTTATGTCATGCTGGAACAACGGCTTTGCCGGAGACATTGCTGACGTTTTTGCCATCAGGTGGCTCTGGCCTTAACCTACTGGCAGCTGCTGCCGCCGCCGCCCGGTCAGGCACAGTAGGGAAAGGGAAGCTCCTTCCACTGGCTCGGTGCTCCCTCATCTTGCCAGCCTGTCCTGCAAGGCGCCGTACAACCCGGCCGCGGTCCTTCCACGAAGACTTGGAGTTCGTCGAGATGTCAGACATCTCCCTCGATTATTTCCCGCCCACACCCCAGGACAACCAGCCTCCCAGCTCGCCCCGCCGATCCAAAACATCTCGGTGTGGATGGAGAAATTTTCAGTGATAGCCGCCCTTATCTCGTCGCGGTTCCCGGAGAAGGCTCCAAAGCTCTTCGCCTACCAGGCTTTGATCGCCCGGGCCGAGAGGAACTTTGATGATCGGCGGTGGGTGTCATATGACAGATGTTATCGGAGGGAGGCACTGGCTCTGGACTGGTCAGTATCCAACGCTCGCCTCTACAACAAGGCTTTCACTGGCCACGCCTGAGCGGTTCCGCGATGCCTGAGCGGTTCTGCGATGTTCCTTCTGCCTCCAGGAGGATCACTTGGCCCAGTATTGCCCCAGAAACCCCAACCGCCTGTGGTGTGGGTGGCTTGGGGATACGTCCCTGCAGTCGTCACAGTACCCCAATCAATAAGGGTCAGGACGAGGAGCCCAGTCGGCCGAATGCTGTCGCCGGTTTGACGATGGCAGATGTAAGCAGTCACCATCCACATGCCAGTATGCACACCGGTGCACCGATTGCAGTGGCCCCCATCCTCGGCTGCACTGTACACGGGACGGCCATCAAGGGGGCAGTGCAAGACCGCGTTCTCACCTCGCCCGCCCCCGCCAGCAGGGTCGTTCCTTCCTACCCCCAGCAGCTACCGGTGTTCCAAGTAACATCAGACGCCTCTAGCCATTGGGGCTGTGGTGCATGGTCAGAAGAGAATTGGTTTCAGGTACCATGGGATGTCAACACCCTAGATCTGCCCATGGGTGCCCATGGTATGCCATTGCGACAATCAGGCAATAGTCGCCTGCCTTCACTCCCGAACAAGCAAGCACAAGGGTATCATGCATTTGCTGTGGGCCCTGGTTTTTATCGAGGCCTACAACCAGTTCCACCTCGTTCCCTGTTACATAGACACACGTGCAAACCATCTGGCAGACGATCTGTCCCGTGACCGCATTGTTTCCTTTCTTTCAAAGCATCTATGTAAGCATCTTCACTGCCAACACCTGTGCCGCAGGTTCTCGTCGACCTCCTTCTGGATCCGAGGGCGGAGGGGATATCCACAATGGCAGGATCAGTTCAGAGCTTTTTTGAACAAGGTTTAGCCCCTTCCACACGGAAAACATACGCCGCCGCTTCCAAGTGGTTCTACAACTTCTGTACGAAATTTCATCTCCTCTCCCCATTCCCCGTTACCGAACACACTCTCTGCTGCTTTGCCGCCTTTCTTGTGGACGAGGGCCTGACTCCACAGACAGCCAGGTCCTACCTGGCAGCCATGCGGAACCTGCAGCTATTCCTTGGTCTCCCTTACCCACGGGGGACCAGTCATCTCTTCCTATTCTGAAGAGGGTCATCGCAGGCATCAGCCGGGCGCATTTGACTCGGGGCTTTGCACCAAAGAATGTGATTACCCGTAACAGTCCTAATCCTCGCCCAGATCCACAACACCCTGTCCCAGCGACCAGGACCAGAGAGCACCCTTGTATGGGCCATTGCTGCCAGAACATTTTAAGGCTTTTTTCGTTTGGGAGAGTTACTGGTTTAATCACCGAAATATTTCAACCCATCTACTACCCTATACTGGGGAGATTTGCGGTCGATTGCAGGACATCCCCATCCATGGTAAAACTCCTCCTTCGATGCTCCAAATGCGATCAGTTTGGAAAGGGGGTGGACATCGTCATGGGCTGCACAGATACACCACTCTGCCCTGTCGTGGCGATCCTGGACTACATCAGACTCCGCCAAGATCATCCCAGAGCGTTCTTCCGGATGGAGGATGGCACCCCAACCACCAAGGGCTGGTTCAGTGGCAAACTCAGGGGAATCCTCTCTTCCATTGGTCTCCCCCGGGGTGATTATGCCGACCACAGCTTCAGGATTGGGGCGGTCACCACAGCAGCAATGGTGGAGTGGAGGATTCCATGATTCAGGCCCTTGGTCGCTGGAGAAGTGCCGCCTTCCTGCAGTATATTCGTACGCCACGAGATCAACTGGCAGCCATTTCACGGCAACTCGCCACCACAGTATCCTCTCCCGCCGCCGGACTTAACTATCTGTCGTAGTGTTCTGTCCCTCATTTCACTTATACCCTATGTGCACATCCCTAATAATGGTTTTGGAGGAGTACCTACCTCCACAGTCTTGGCCGGTTACCGCGCCCCTCCCACAAGGAGTTGTGCGAGGGGCTTGGAAATAGCTCCTCCCAAAACCACAAGAAGCGGGGGGTAATGGAAATCACGTGAGCTGGGTTGCGTTTCCATGGCAACCACAGCATATGCATTGTGTCATAGCCACCCAGTCACGTGGGCAATACATACCCATGTCCTATTGTGCCACGACCAGCGCCGGCCGGGATCCTGGGTAGGTAATTGCCATCATGTGTCCGACACAGTGGTACGTTTAAAGAACACTGATACTACTATTTATTAGTGTATAGAGCTAAATGAAGTTTAACGCAAACATAGTTAATGGCAGGAACTGGCTTACACGCCATGCGCTCGCCGGAGCACGCACGAATGGCCGGCCTAATGGGCCGCAACACAGGGTTGTATGTGCGCATGCGCGTGGGCGCCCCAAAGGCACGCGGCAGCATTTAGGTGCGGAAACCTGCGCAACGGTCGCAGGGAGCAACCAACGCTTCATTTCATTCTGACTCTGAGAGCATTTCAGTTCTGCGAGTAAATTAAAAAAAGTAAATAAGTAAATTTAAAAATCTTCGATTGCCATCATCCATTGCATATAGGGATTGTGTAATGGGATCGGGGGTGTCCGCGTGCTCAAATCTGTTCATTAACCATGCGTCATGTATCCCATCCCTATCTTGCTCCCTTTCTTTTTATAATATGTCTCTTTTTTTAGATTCGCAGGATTTTTAATTTACTTGTTTATAGTAGCAAGTGAAGCGAGATAATATTCGTCTGAATTGGCATGAGGCTTCTGTATATGTATTACCATGTTGCTGTCACCCTACCATCATTTCCAACATGATTCTCAATACATGTAGGCATGTAACTTTAATTTCACAAGTGCTGCTGCATGCCCCTGTAGCTGCTTTCGTTCACAAATTGTTCTAGTGAATATTTTAAGCACACGATGTTGTCTTTGTTTGCAGGGCAAGAGCTGGCGGTGTTTGGTACTGTAGTAAGACAACTTCTGGGAGATGCTCAGCAGAGGATTGTCTTTAGAGCTCAGGTTAGCTCAATCCACAGTTGCTACAGACTTGTATTCATGTGCTTTATTTAACATTTCCTGCGCTGTTGTATGCCCTTGTCACACCATGTTTCATAACAAGAAACTAGAACCCGGTATGCTTTATTGCTCATGCACATTACCTAGAACTTTTGACTTCTTTGGTTTTATGAATCATAGTCAAGTTAGTCAGCAACACACTCATGTGTATATTGATGTATGTTCTAGAGCCCTAACCCTACCCATGACTTGTGCTGTACTGTACCCAAAGCGCTACATTCAGACTGACATTCGAGGCTACTCCCCGGCCCCTGGGGACCTGGCGTACCCCGACAAGCTGGTGGTGGCGGGCCAGGTGGTGGCGACTGAGGCTGGCCTGGACCCCGACACCACTGACTCCGACTCTGTCTTTGACACCAGCGGAACTGAGGTCTGCTCACTGAGACATTGTGTCAACGACTAGGTATCGAGGTAGAAGGGCAACGCAAAGCAAACATGTCAACTATACCCAGAATAGCTCTTTCTTTTTAACTGCCCTGGGTGGGATTTGAACCCACGACACTCTGGTTTCCAGGCGAGCACTCTACCAACAGTTCTACTAGCTACATGATACTGAGTGCATGGGTGTCACATTGTAATTTTCTAGCTATTCATTTAGGGTAATCTTTTTTCCAGCTATGTAATGGGGTTACTTATTGATTCCTCTTGGAGGTCTGTGTAGATACGATCCTATAAAAAAAATGTACATACATATTTCAGGTTCAGTCCCCTACACCTTGTCCATACACGTACATAGGTACAATACAGTCATACATATTACATGGTTGTGTACAGAGATTAGGCAGTGTTCTATTTTTTGGAATCAGAGTTTACTAAATGAAAGTCACGGAGAACAGAATGTTATTTGTACAATTCAATACACAGTACATTATAAGACCAGGGGTTGGGGTTAGACTAGACAGTAGAAAGCAGTAAACCGTGATTTATAGTAGTGACCATTGTTTTCTGTGTTATGTGGAGCAGAGTGACACAGGAGGAGGGGCTGGGTCTGAGAGAGGGGGAGGAGGGAGGAGGAGGAGGAGGAAAGGGAAGAGGGTGGCAGCAGTTGACATGCACGACATGTGGTACCCCACAGTCAGGAGGACCCTTCTCTGCCTCTCTAAACTCTACCGCTGCATCGATGTTAGTGCAACATGCAGACCCTTGCATGTACCGTAACATGTCTTTGTGGGAGTTGGCATTGTCATCTTTATCCCACCACTCCGCAGTTCTCAAAGCTAGACACCTGTACTCTCTTACCTTCGTGTATACGTGTGTGCAATGTACATGTGGTGTGTGTGTGTGTGTGTTGTGTTTGTCAATTTTCTGTACTTGGGTTCTTTCTCGTCTGTCTTGATCTGCTATACATGTGTTTTCCCCATGTATTGTTGAGTTTCTTGTGATGTTTCATTTGCAGAAATCGATTTTTGAGGGCATAGCACAGGAGGCTTTGTCAGAATGTGTCAAGTCCCTGTGCTCAGCAAGTGGAACCATGGCCAGCAAAAAGGTATGCTGCAAGCTTTCTACCTGCAGTATAGCAGTATCGCCACTCAGTGTGTGTGCTGTGGGTTTTCTGTGTAACATGTACAGCCATCACTGCGTGCAAGCATTATAACTGCCACCCCAGTGTATTTATGTACTCTGAGTCATACATATACAGCCATCGGTGGATGCTCAGCTGTTTCTGATCAAGCACCTCCTCATCCTGAGGGAGCAGATTGCTGCGTTTGACGTTGAGTTTGCTGTTACTGAATTCTCCCTCGATTGGACCAAAACTACTGGTACAGGTTTTTACCACACCATAGCATGCATTGGGCACCTAAGTATACATTGTGTATATAAGTGTGTTGTTTGTCATGTTAGTGTACTTGGTTAGACGGTGACTTCGGCTCTTTCTCTCCTTGTATACTGTACAATTTTTAAAGGGCCTATTATTTGCTGTTCAAATTAGAAATTCTTTTTGCTTCGGACATCAGTCATTGCACTGTCCTCAAGAAATCTTGACTTTTTTGTCAATCCTACAGCTGCTATGTATGAGCTGCTGAAGAAGAAGTCTCGTCTGTTCTCGTTTGGCAGTAATAATGCATTCCTGGAATTCTTCCTGGAGGGAGTCCCCGGTCTACTCCAGACTCAGATGGACTCCAAGAAAGTGAGGCAGCCCCTCTCGTTACAACCTCATTATTGTTTTGTACAAAAGTACAGTAATGAGATGAAAAGCACTGAAGTAGAAAACCCTCGGTGGAGTGCTAGCTGTATATATGCATGCATAAAAAGCACGGCTGATAGATGGTTTGCCATGGCATGCGATTGCTGGCGATGTTTGTTTCTCAATGAGACACACTGTGTTTTGTTCTAGGGCACACCCTTGGCTATTCGTGCAGTTGTCAGTAGAGAAGAGAGTGTCCCACATCCTGCAGGAGGTGGATGTGCAGTTGAAGGCAGTGTGTGAGAGGTTCATATCAGACATGACCTCTGGACTCACTGTCCCATTGAAGGACTTCCTGGCCAAGTGTGATGTCATCTTCCAGCTGGCCGAGAAGGACCGCTTGGACCCTGCCAGCACCCTGCTCCAGCAGCCCTTTGCTAAAGCTGGTAATAAATGATAGACTGAAAGCAAATGTACGTATGGGCATCTACATAATTATACATTTGTATACTTACGTCAGTAGAAAATTATTTCAACAAAAATTGGTGTCATTATTTTATATCGCCGAGGGTTACTACTCTGTACAACTGCAACCTGTGCATTTTGTGTACATCTGTCACACCAAGCAGACGCAGAAAAAGCCTCTTCCTTGAAATAGTAATGGTCATGCTGTTAAATTGTGTCGTTGCAGATGAGGTTCACCAGGTGGTGGTGCAGGGGAACAAACTTATCAAGACAAAGGTCCCCGCACTGCGTCAGAGTCTGGCATTGTATCTGGCGAACGAGGAGACTGAGCATATCCTCTTCAGACCTGTCAAGGTCCTCATTTCACTATATAAATGCTAATTTTCTCTGTCATGTTTATTAACCCTCGGTGCGCATGCGTACGTATTCGTGAGTGTGTGTGTGCGTGTGTGTATCCGTTTTTCTTTTACCACGTTTTCTGTGACTGACAACAAAACAGCGATACAAACAGGGTTCATCGCTACACTGGCTTTATTTTTTAAAAGGGCGATTTTCGTGTAACTTATTGCGTTCAAAAGTTATGGCGTGAAAAGCAAGTGAACAAGACAATATGCAATTTAGCACTAGGCTTACCTCAACCGGATCCGCTTGCTCTGTGTATCTTGAAGGCACACTCAATGCTGTCTACTGCTGTAGCAGCCAGTGTCTGACTCTCCGCGAGCTACTAGCAGGAGGCCACAAGCAAACGCATACTAATAGCTCAGCCCATCAATTAGCGGTACTTCCAGTGGAAGCTCCTGCATTGGTTCAAACACTGCAACTGATGCAGCTTGTGTGAGGTGTATACCGAGAGCTAGCCAACCTTTTACTAGTTCTTTCTGTGTGTGTCAGTAATAGGCGTGTGAAGCAAGTATACCTAGTTGTCTGAATTCTAATGAGCCATTGCCCATCTTTCAGTAATGTCCTTCATGATTCTAAATACACACATGCACATAATTTTATGTAACTACAATTGTTCCTGCATGTACCTGCAAGCCTCAAGTTTACCAACCAAAATGCATTACATTCGTTCTAGTATATATCAGAGTAATTATTTCACCCCTACAGTAATGTCCTTTGGATAAATTTGCATTCGTTCTATCATCTTTCTACAGGCCAGTGTGTTGCAGGCGTACGAGGCACTGGAGAGGATAGCCGTACGCTACTACTCTACCTCCGACCAGTTCATTATCTCAACTCCCACTCAAGACCAGGTATGGAAACGTGGCTCTAGCATTGTGTATGTATATAGGCCACAATTTCCTATAGTTCAAAGTTTGATGCAAATCTGCTATGGAAGACAAACGTATAGCTAGACGTCTGCAGTGGAAACTACAAAAAATGATGAAAAGGCACTGAAGTGCAAACCCTCGGCGAACTGCGCGGTACCGCTAATTGATGGGCTGGGCTATTAGTATGCATTTACTCGTGGTTCCTGCTAGTAGCGCTCGCGGAGAGTCTGACACGGTCTGCTACAGCAGTAGATAACATGCGGGATTCGATACACGCCCTTCGTTGTGACTACTTGTGCCTTCAGAGCAAGCGGACCCGCTAGGGGTGGACATAATTATGTAGTTCGGCAGTTGTGTGCCTCTCTGCCGCCATGTGTATTGTACAGAAAATCAAAACTGCAGTGTCTTTAGTCTTTTTCTATGTCACAAGTTTTTTAAAGCCAATCTATCACCATAATACACCTATGTATATTATATATATACAATATCAATGAATGCATGTGATCTCAGCAACACCCAGAGTAAATAAGCAGGCTTTTTTTAACCAAAACACCCCCAATTAAGAAAAGTGGACAAGGCTCAAAGCGCTGACATATAAACAGATTCCACTCTGACAAGTACATACCTATATCGTGGTGTCTTGAGCTTTTATTTGCGTACTTTATTTTAGGTCTCGTTAATGTTAGCGTTGACACAAGATCAAGATCACACCCAGGAACTACCTTGAAAAGGAATCATTGCAGTTCTATAGAATTGTGTCTGTAGGCATTTTACACATTCACTGCAAACATCTATGGTCCATGTGGTAAATGGTGGTCTGATGTTGCTAGATGCCTGTATTGCTTCTTGACTAAGCGGCTGCCATGGCTGTATTGTTAAGTTCATTTGTGTTTTAAGATTTTGTCCGACTCAAAACTGGCCATTAATATTTTTTACCTTATTCATATATACTACATTTTAATGAAGGAATTGATTTTGATCATGGGGTTACATAAGGGGGCGTGGTCACTTATCTTCTAGGTAGAAGTGGCACTATGGCTTGGCACTTAGTTGAAGAGCTGAGGAATGCAATTACATTCAAGGAGCCCAGCAGTAATATTATATCCCATATAGAAGACTGTGAAGTCCTGTTTTAGAGTCAAAATCTGGGCTCCTTGTAAAATAATACATTCCGCGTTCTCTGCATGCATGGCAGACTAGGCAACATGGCTGATCGCCACGATGATCCTTTTGAACCGCAGTACGATAACAATTGGGTACCGGCGAACAGGAGGCAGCCGGCTATACACGCTATCAGACCAATTTCCATGTTCATAACCTGTTTTTCTTCTGACATACTATGCATTGGGTAACCAACAACAAATTTCGTGACTCAAAACTTATATATGAAGTAACAAGGTGCAGTGGAATTCACTCGTTGACCCCTATCTAGAATGCGGTGTGATGTTAGAGTCGTCCCCCTCAGTGCATAATGTGCGCACATGGTCTCGAGGATAACTACCTGTCTCGTCTACCCACACAAACATATCCAAACAACAGTGCACTGTGCTGTGAATGCATGATCGACCGCAAATAGCACAATGTCTTTTGTTCTGCTATTTGCCTCACTTTGTTTGTAGTTAAGACTGGCGACAGATAGTTAGAGAAGCAGTAAGTTCGGTCACTAAGGTGCAAACCCTTGGCTAACTGCGCATGCGCGATACCGAGTCGGAATGGGCGGCCATAGGGGGAGGAGGAGGTGTCGCCGTAGTCTCTAAGGCGTCGTTTTCAATGCCTTAGCTCTGTACATCACAGTGTTTTTGTTCGTGTGGATGGCGTGGTGGACTTCTATGACAGTGTGAGGTGCCTGGCTGGTCAACTGAGCAACTTAGAAGCCCTGCTTGATGCAAACTGTTGGTTTGTGGATGTCATGGCGGGATGAATAGCCCCCTTGGTTCGCGTTACGCTGTCCAAACCGCGTGCGCGCGCTCATCAATTCCGCGGTAGTCACGGTATTACTTCGCGAGGAGAAGCGATGATGGAGAACAAATTTGGGACACAGTGGAAGCTCAGGTTCTACGCGTTAGTCGTTGGGCTACTAATAGTATCCAATATGACGACATTCATGTTCACTACTAGAGTTTTAGTCGGTAAGTAAACCAGTGTCTGTGTACTTAGCTATTAGTACAAAATTACATGCATGTATGTAGCTAGACAGAAAGTGTCAAAACTCTTACCTCACGCAGGCCAATGCTGAGAAAAATATTTATATTTAATGCTGTCCACAGTGAACCAGGGTTGACATGTTTGTTTGCTACAAGAGCAGTGCATACCCTTTCTTCTTGACTTTTTTACCCTTAGAGAAATGGCCTACTTCTTCAATCACTAACTCATTGCACAGGACAAAAACAAACTTAAAGTTCACTGGTACTGTGCTTATAGTATCGGTCCCAGACCCCGTCTAAAAGGGAGTGAGTGTGGTAACATTGCTATAATGGACACTAACATAATTCTGTTTACAGTCAGTAGCTAGCTACTGCTGCAAGAACTGGGAAGTAGGTGTACTCACAAGTAATTCAAGTGAAACTGTGGTCTGTCAGCCACTTCATAATTCGGCACAAGGCACTATTATTTATCTCCCCTTAGGAAGAGTGTGGGCACGAAACTACTGCATTTTAGGACGTGTTTATTTGCAGATTGCAGAAATTTTTTTAAAAGCATTGCAGACACTTTCTTATGGACTCTTATAGTGGAAAAGGCCTCCCTTTACATTCACTGACTGCACTGCACAGGTCTAACACCGTGCTAGCACTACACTTTGACCTAGGATGATAACTTGATAAGCAATAATTTTCATTTTTAACCACTTAGGCTCTCCCTCGTTAATCAAACTCCCATGGGTGCTCCACATTAGAGTACAGACCCCTTCTCTCTCATGCACACACCACGTAATATTGTATGAAGGGTCTGGGTATAATTATACTTGACTACATGCCTGAGAGACTAGACCCTGATGTGGTCATTACTGACAGTTTCACTGTATATATAGAGGTTGGTAGCTTAGGTAAGAGTTATGTGGGTTCTGATTGGGTAGGAAACAATTGAAGTGTGAAAACACTACAGGATTGGGTGGGTTTTAACAGTGTAGAATTTCTGCAGCTCAGCATCCAAATGGCCTTCACCATCTCACTGGTTCTCTCAATGATGACCAAAATGTGACGAAAGTGCTGGAGGAAACAACTGCCATCCCAGACACGAAGACGATATTTGTCATCACGCCAACTCACTCTTGCGTCACTCAGAAAATTGATCTCAATAGCATGTGCCACACCCTCATGAGTGTCCAAAAAGTAATATGGATAATAATTGAAGATTCTCAGAAACCAACCGACCTAGTAACAAAACTGATTCAAAGGTGCAATGTCGAGATAGTACACCTTGCGATCCCTACGAGCTCTGACTACAGGGCGGAAAAGGGTAAACCTGCACATTCAAAGTCTCGCGGAGTGGAGCAAAGGAATGCTGGTCTAAACTGGCTGAGAGAAAACTACAGTTCGCACAACTGCAGCGGAGTATTCTACTTCGGCGATGACGACAATAAGTACGATTTGAGACTATTTGAAGATGTAAGTGTGACTTCATTAACTCCCTCCTCTTCCTTCCCCCTCCTACTTTCTTTCCTGTCTTCTTTGTTTTCGAGCCAACTGCGATTCGGTATCAAGTGAAAACAATTTCATGGCGATAATTGCTATACAAAAATTGTCTCTATATACAAACTATGTTTGTGGTGAATAATTATGCTTGCAGACGGCTCTAAAACTGCAACTTTGCAACAATTTTCTCCCTTAACATTTTCCTGCTGCTAACATTTCGTTTGCAGATTCATAATACTCAAATTGCGTCGGTGTGGAAAGTGGCGTGGGTAGGAGGACTCAAGTGGGAGGGGCCCACCTGCCAAAATGGCCGAGCCACATCCTGGCACTCTGTCTTTGAAACCGAGTTAAGGTACTACACAGTAAGAAATATTTAGTAGGGTCTGTAGTCCTCGTAAGTAGATCTACATGCAAGGGCTGAGGCATGTTGTTTTATGTGATGTTGCTGTAGCGTTTAGAACCAGGCTGGAGAATACAGATATCCCTCGAGTAGCTTTAGATATAGAAAGCAGTCATTTCAGGTGAGTCGGCATTTTTTTCTTGTGTAGCTAGTTCTGAAGCTGCTAGAGCTATCACTCATTGGCATACGTAAGCATCAGAATTGCTGTAGACAGACAGACGGACATACACACATAAACCCTGTAGCTAATTAGCCCTTAATGCACTCGCTTGTTGATGGTGAAAAAGTTGTCACATGGTCATCCATGTACGTTATGCTTTCATTTCTGTCATTTAGCTCTATCACTTTTTCGTTTTCCTCCTGCTGTTTCCGTATGAAATTCAACAATGCAGAGAGTTTCCGTTGGACATGGCAGGATTTGCAGTCCACCTGTGCCAGCTGATGAAGCACCCCGAGGCCAGAATTGGCGTTAATATTCACGGGGACAGGTCCAAGGGTGGTCACCTGGAGACCGATTTCCTCCAGCACTTTGCAAACAAATCCAGTGTTGAATGCCGCGGCTCAGAAAGTGAGGTAAGCGCCTTATAATTATATTTCTGCATATTATTATCGGTTGGTGTGCATGGCATGCAAAATTGATAGATTACCCAATAAATTTTGTGATTTCATAAAATGTGCAAGCATTTATTAACCCTCAGTGCACATGCTGTTACAGTACTTTGTTTGTCTGTGTCTGTTTTAGCACCACAGGCTACGAGGCGTTCAATGAGCGATACCATCGGCTTCAGAGCTAGCTACGTACGACACTATAAAGGCTATTTACGATAATAACTGCTTCTTGGGCACCTCTCATAACTTACGTGCACAGAAGCTGCGACAATAGCAACGACTTTCCGGACACACCGCATGCCAGTAATAACAAGCATATTGCTTGCCAGTTGTTGTTTTACGCCAAGGTAATGCCCTGCACATGGTGGACACATGGATATGGTTGCAAGTACGAGGCAAGGTGAGGAAAGCTTTTCCATTTTTGCTCTTTTCAGTAAGTTTTTTGGGTGCATCCATTTGCGAAAAGCAAGTTTGAATAATGGGCAGCACATGTGTATAGGACATTTTATAAATTGGGGGCATTATTGTGCTAGGCAAAGGCATCTATTTTGGTTAAGCTGGTATTATAACGTATGCAGGGTTCTTCTTGCTAATTATTACAGACTTATGTGTGGCACTCCAAAACATCTTCTCCAAGCCTGTATGGCGAAAAGAACGGTCACTCAAGCAAGTCCGTCGAAACAAGATGACCAAAAAAAACAGTTTGTTTTGTTGTTATTATAGTATTCTCAGCGCCATCTGAACACAATACAATCTAAACAACCAATATGCACCGCACAACTTTTTTTGTGAGGAATGTCTCATGAAACTTCAGTGTGTTGTCATAATACAGTCGAGGACAGACAGAAAGCCTGTCCCGATTGATGCTAAACTAAAACACCTCTAACGTGGAGAAAAAACAACTGTCTCCAAGTGATAAACGACCGTAGAAACATTACAGACGAATTGCTCACTGTGAAATCAATATCACGGGGCCACACATAGCATGCAGATTGAGTGATGTCAAATGACTTCATACACTGAGGATACTCATCTCTCTGCTTCAACCCATTTACTATTTTGATAATGTAACTTCTTCAATGATGAAAACCACTAAGTGCACACCTTCGGCGCACTGCGCATGCATGGTACCACTAATTGATGGGTTGGGCCCATAGTATGTGTTTACTCGTGGTCTATGGGGCTAGCTACACTAGTAGATAGCATGCGGCCTTCACGCCCTTAGTTGTGACTCCTTGAGCCTCCAAGGTATGCAGAGCAGGCGGATCAGGTCGCGGTTATATATGCATATTGGGTCTTTCGCTTGTTTTTCACGGCATACCTCTCAAACGCAGTCGTTCTAGGAAAATCGCCTTTTTACTTTTCAGGCTCGCGTAGGTATGAAGTCATTGGTATCGCTTATAGGTCGCCTCGTGTGCCAGAATAAGCGTCGACAGACAGACACACACACAGACAAACTAAGTACCGTAACACTCGCTGCGTACAGCGTGCCGAGGGTTAACTCTAGTTGCCCATTCTGAGCCAGATCCTGCGGGGGTGTCTGATTCCATCATGTGGTTGTCACGTGCGGACCCCGTCACGGCGGGTCACGTGATGACACATGGTCGCCCTGTGCGGATGCCGCAGGTCACGTGGTAGGCCATGGGCTGCCTAACCTGGTCACATGACCCCCGTGAGCATCCTCTTGCTAATTACCGGGTTGGACACCCCCCGCGGCATGCTTCCGGGCATAAGCTGCATCCAGTTCTTCCAACTACAACGTTGGTGCCCCAGCTGACGGGATCTGTCTTGGACTGCTTCAGATGAAACATAAGCAGGAGAGGTGGAGTCTTCCGTGGAAGCCGGACTGTTTGGTGAGCACAAGTTCGCCTAGGCGGAAAAACCCGAAGAAGGCGGTGCAGCACACGGCCCATAATACCAGCAACGGTTTTATGTTGAGTAAAGTAGCAGTTATAGGCAGGCGGACCCTCGAGGGTTGACCCCGACCGAGGCGGGACCGACTGATCCCTGCCTGTCTATCTGAGTCCGATGCGTCCGGTTCATGGGGTTGTGGTGCTTGGTATGGGCACAGCTGGTTCCAGCTTCAGTGGGATAACAGGTCCGCTCATCTCCCCATCATGGTGAAGGAGCTCCTCCCGATCTTCATGGCTTGGGGACCCATGTGGTCGTTTGCCTCTGCAACAATCAGGCTGTCGTGGCATGTTCACGCTCCCGCACGAGCCTGTGGTGCTAAGCCGGCGTCGACCATAAATTCCGCGAATAAGCATAGAAGGCCCTCGGTAATTGGGAACGGGTCGAGCACCTGGAAGTGCTCACAGAATGTGGTGAACTTCTTCATGGCTGAGTCGTAAGAGCGCCTGGTACAGGGGGCGAGCCCGTCCCTGAAGTAGCGCTGAACAGCTGGAGCCAACGCGGCGAGGCCCAGTCGAGGGTTGGGTCAGGAGAAGATCCAAAAGGTGTGCTGGCAGTGGGGTCGCCTGGGAGTCGGTGTGTGGGACCTTCGAAAGAAAGAGAAGAAAGAAGATCCCTTGATAAGTCATCAGCCGAATGGTTTGACTTGGTGTCAATAATATACTGAGGGGTAAGTGAGAACGTGTATCTAGCTTCTATAAAGGCGCAGTATATGAGCATGTGCATAACATGGGCCACTCGGCTCGTGCGGGAGCGTGAACATGCCACGACAGCCTGATTGTTGCAGAGGCAAACGACCACGTGGGTCCCCACGCCATGAAGATCGGGAGGAGCTCCTTCACCATGATGGGGAGATGAGCGGACCTGTTATCCCACTGAAGCTGGAACCAGCTGTGCCCATACCAAGCACCACAACCCCATGAACCTGACGCATCGGATGCCATCTGAAGACGGGGAAGGTAGGAGGGGGAGAGAAAGAGATCCCATTCCAGCTCGCTACGAACGTGCGCCACCACATCAGGTCTGACCGGAAGTCCCGATTCAACTGTATTGGGTGTGGCCGTGTCTGGGTGTGATGGCATGGCATGGAGCAAGTCGAGGATCCATCGGAGAAAGGAGCAACCGGACCGAACCACCTTGCATGCATCAATGAGAGATTCAAGTTCCGTCGCAGACTTCCGGTTACCCCATTCAGCTAAAAGAGTTTTGAGGCGGTGAAGCTTAGCTGACCAAGGGTGGTGTCGATCTCGATGCCGAGAAAAGTCAGGCATGTCGTGGGCCCGTCCTACTTGTGGTCCACAATCAGGATGCCAAACTGGGAGCACATCTGGTCTAGGGTTGCCATGGCCTCTGCACACACGGTGGAGCTGGGAGGGCCGATGACGATAGTTGTCCAAGTAGTGGAAAATGTGTTTGACACCCCGATTCCGTATGCACCACTCCAGGGCGTCGGGGCCAAACAGAGACCAAATGGCAGCATGTATAACATCCCATCCCATGCAATGGGCGGTCCAGCAGGTGGACTGGAATAAGGCGATAGGCCGACTCGATGTCGATTGTGGCGAGAAGGGCTCCTCGCAGGTAGGTGGCTGCCACAGTTGCCACTTGCTTCACAGTGGAGTACTTCAATGAGCACAGGTCTGGGTCGATGCCGTCGTTGACACTGTACGATGGAGGGTACGAGAGATCTAAATTCAACCTCCATTTCCCTGTGTTGTGGCCCTTGGGGGTTACCCCAAACCGGTTTACGTAGAGCAGGGGTAACTGGGTGACCACAGAGGGTAGGAAGGGGCCGAGCATGCAACTCAGAGTGCACTCATTGGTGAGGTAAGCTTGCACGACCTCTGGGTGCTGCAGAGCGGACATCATTTTACGTAGTGGCAGACCGTAGCGAGGCATCGTCACGAAAGCCGATCAGGAACCCCTCTGTCATGCCCCGTAACAGGTATCGCACGAACCCCCTGTCCGTAAGGAAGTTGGGACTAGAAGAGAGTGCACCATGCTGAGCAGAGGGTGCACTTCTGTCCTGGAGCCGGAGCAGGTGCCCATAGAGCGCTTGTCTAGACTGCAGTGTCGTGGGTTCGAATCCCACCAGGGCAACTCTTAGAAAAGAAAGACCTGTCCTGGGTGTAGTTGACTTCTTTGCCTTGCCTTGCCTTTCTACCTCGCTACCAAGTTGAGACATGCATAAGTATATCTCTGGCTTGGGAGTTGGGTCATTGGTGGTTTAATTTACCCCGGTCTGCTCCTACATACTGAGTGAGGTGTAAGCACAGTGGTTGAGGTTGGGCTGTTGTGTTGAGATTTGAACCCCTACAAGCTGAGTTGCCCTGGTAGTCCTTGGTACGGCGCTCGCCTAGACTGCAGAGTTGTCGTCGTGGTTGAATCCCACCCAGGGCAAATCTTCTAGAGCTGCCGGGGTAGTGATTTGCTTGCCTTGCATTGGCCTTGAAGTTCGACCTCGCTACAAAGTTGTGAGACCATTGCACGCAACTAAGGGGTACTTGTAAATGATCCCCACTCTGTGGTGATATCAGTGATATTAGCAATCGCGGGGTTGTTTTTCCTTTCTTTTTCTTTTTCTTTTTTATCTATATTATATTTATATAATGAGCCAAGCATGAAGAAGTGAATAGCTAGTAGAATGCTATTAAATGAATGTGTCTGTAGCTGCAGTTTAGCTAGGAATAGTAAGTGGGCTGCTGTGCTGCCCTGGTTCGCTGTTTGACGTTACTGCTGCTCCGAGCCACGGTTGTCCATGAAAGCGGGTAATGGGGCGGATGAAGGGAGGGAGGGTCGGAGGCTTGGCTGGGTGGGGGGTGCGGCTATGTGCCAGAGACCCTCGGCCTGACGATGGCTGCCTATTCGGGCAGTTGACAGCCGCATGTGGGCTGGAGATGTCGGTGCATACGTGCAGGTACATCTGGTGAAGCAGCAACGGTTGCCGTTAAAAGTTCTGCAGACTTCCTGAGACTCAGTGGCCTGCGCTTGGCCTGCCCAGATGCGCCGGCCGAACTGGAGGTGGGGGGTGCCCTGGAACCACCCAACGAAGGGTTGTGGTTGGCGGTTAAGTGAGGAACAGGCCTGCCACCGTGTGTCTCTGAGAGGCAATGAGGGCATGCGGGTGCCTCTGGCTCGCCACAGGAGCGATCTCACGGTAGAGCTCTGGTTGGGAACAACCATGTCGTGAAGGTTCTTCGCCGCCAGCATCTCGCTGGCTTGATAGTAGAGATGGTTTGTGTGCAGACCAGTGCGCACCTCGTAAGTGTGGGCTGCATGGATGAGGGTGTCTGGTTGCCAGAGCTCAGTAGCCTTCTCGGGAATCGGGAGGTGAGAACGCCATAGAAACTCAAGCAGGAGCAGAATGGAGTACGGCGGCGGCTGGGACGCGGGACGGCAATGCCGTGTCTGCGGAGACGGGGTCCATCGGGCCGATGTCCGCCCGAGAGCGCGCATTTCCACTGACACTCGTGACGCAAGGAGTTCTGGACACCTGGAA
>CASHTH010004171.1:0-45230 GCA_030341885.1 Geodia barretti
TTCGATAACAGTAAAATCTGTTCATTACTTGTAAGTATAAGTATGACGTATGTACCTGCAGGAGAAGGCATGTGAGCGTGCTGTGGGCATGCAGTCATTCATGGAGTCAGACCAGTGTCTGGAGGATGTCCCAGGAGCCACCATCACCCAGGAGATGTGCCTCCAGACTCACGAGCAGATAGCCCGACGTGTCAAGACCCTGGCCGACAGTACTGACATCCACCACGTGTTTATAGCCAGTGATGTGGACCCCAGACTCTCCTACATCAAGAAGAAACTGGGACCTAGTGTAAGAGATTTTTTCCTTTATTAGAGCTGGTTTGAAACGTAAAAGGAAGAATCTGCAACTGCTTGGCAGAAAAGCATGTAATGTAAATCTGACAGGGACCATTTTACGATTTCGTGACTCAAAACTTAGTCTTATATGAAGAACCAACCCCATTGTGAGTTTAATATTGTAGGTATTACAGATTAATATTAAACTTGATAGTAAAGCAGTACTTATTCGTCTGTGCACGACTTCTTCATTTTTTTCTGAAGGCACTGCCACTGTCACACAGCTACATAATACTTTCGCACGAAACGGAATCACTATGCAATTGTCTATGCCACTGAGTGTGACTCTTGCTGGTTTGCCAGCCAAACTGTGTTAGTTGTATGTACCTAAAATTTGAAACCTTGTATAGCTAGCATAGCATGTATATCTGTCTAACTGTGTACTCCTCCACTCCACATGCAGATGAATGTGCACTATCTTAACCCATCAGATGCACCCCTTGACCTAGCAGTTATGGGCAGAGCAGACTACTTCATTGGCAACTGTGTCTCGTCGTTCACAGCCTTTGTAAAGAGAGAGAGAGACATCCACCATCGTCCGACAGAGTTCTTTGGATTTGAAGACGCAGTCCTTCCTAAGAAGAACCGGGAAAGAACCGAGCTATAGAGCTATATAGGGTTCAGTCTTTGATTGTCATCCTATATAGGTGTTTTATGCGTAGTATGCGCGCATGCGCTAAAGTAGCCCAGATGAAAGGCGTGGCTGAAAGGGTAGTGGGAAGGGCTTGTTGTTGTGGGCTGTTGTGGTTGTATTTGGGGGTTCCCCCGTGTGCCAGAGATCGCGTGTTCAACACTGAGATGGCTGTTGTTCCCAGTTCCTTCCTGTCTCTTCTTGTGCTATGTGGAGGCCTCTGCTACGCAGCAGTGTCCCCTCTAAACCAGATACAGGAGAGCTACCCAGACTCCGCTGTGGTCACCAGGGTTCGACAGGCTGAGACCAGAATTGAACAGCAGCTGCAGGGAAAGTCTTCAGTGAAGAGGAAGCTCGCGCTAGACCAGATACTGCTGGATGTCGTTGCTCCCATATCGGAGGTGGATCCCCAGTTCCTCTCAGTTACGATAGACTCGGGCGACATCTCTAGGAACTGGTCTGGAATAACGTTCACTGCCCAGCGGATCATCAACATGGCCCAAGGACTGACTCCTGCCATGCTGAGGGTCGGCGGTACCAGTGGAGATTTCCTCATCTTCAACTCCTCTACTGCGGAAACAGGTAGCTAAAATCACAAATCACGTTAGCAGGAGCTTAGCTAGGTTGGTAATTCAAACACTTTTACACATAATTTTATATCTTCCAGTGCAGCAGTCAAATTTCACGATGACTCCGCAGCAGTGGGACGAAGTCAACAAGTTTGTGGAGACTGTTGGCTGGGACTTTGTGTTTGGTCTGAATGCTCTCCTTCGTACACCTTACCCCAATGGCTCTTGGGACTCTGACAATGGCAGAATGCTTCTCTCATACTCCACCTCCAAAAACTATACCGTGCAGTGGGAGCTTGGAAATGGTGCGAGACTGATGGGTGTAGTTACAAACAGAATCAGCGATAATAATATTATATTACTTTTTGCAGAGCCTGATATGTGGGGGACACCAATACCAGCCGAGGACCATGCCAAAGACTTCTTGACTCTGCGGGATCTGGTGGCAGAGGAGAAGACACTAGGGAAGATGCTCATCGGACCTGATGTAGCATACAATAGGGACTACTTCACAGAGTACGTCATAATGTATGTTTTTGTGATGTCGAAACTATTTTGTTATATTGTGCAGGTTTATACAGAGTTTACCAGAAGGAGTCCTCAGTGCCACTACCTACCACCAGTGAATACACGACAATGTGATTTTGTCATAGTTTTGGGGGCCAACTCTTTCATGAATTTAAAATATTGTGGTCCTCTGTCCTTTTGTTATGGACCACTGGATTTTTTTAATGTGGACCTCTTATACCAGCCCTCGTTATGTTTTCCTTTTCCTATAATTATGCAAAAACCTATGTCAACTACAGGTACTATGGAAATGGGAACACAGCTAAGCTGGCACAATGCTATGACGTTAACCTTCTAGACAGTTATATTCATGACGCCATCGACTTCCAAGGCACCACGGAGGCTCTGCAACCACAGGCTAATGTCTGGCTGGGAGAGACGTCCAGTTTCTATGACGGTGGTGCTCCACATTTATCAGATACATATGTGGCAGGATTTATGTAATGATGAGGAGTGTATAACATCCATGCATGTTGACCTTGGTTTCCTCTTTGTGCAGGTGGCTAGACAAGCTAGGTGTAGCAGCAGTTGTTGGTCACAAACGAGTGTTTCGACAGGATTTCATCGGTGGGAGCTATTCATTACTGGATGGAGATCAAAATCCATTACCTGTAGGTTGTGTAGTCACTACAATTGTTCTTAGAACATGAAGTATAATCTTTTGAAGGACTACTGGTTGTCTCTGCTGTACAAGAAATTGGTTGGAACCAAAGTTCTCTACATAAAAGGCAGTTTGGATTATGGACGGAACCTGAGATCCTATGCCCACTGTGCTAAACCTCCGTAAGATTAGTTATGCAGATGTGTATCTCTTTTTATGATTGTGTTTCTCCTCCAGCTACCCAGCAGGCAGTGTGGTTCTGTTGCTACTGAACACTAACTTCACCACGGCAACAGTGGAGCTCCTCAATGAGGAGCTGGCCTCCAGTTACAGAGATGTGTTCTGGCTGAGTCCACCAGCTGGGGACCTCACCTCCACCTCAGTCCTCCTGAATGGAGTGCTACTGGAGCTGGTGGACAACAGGGACTTGCCCCACCTGGTCCCAGCTGAAGACTCTCCTGGCTCCTCCTTCTCTGTTCCCAGCATCTCCTTTGGTTTTGTTGTCTTCAAAGACACTAAAATACCTGCTTGTACTTCTTAGTAGCTATTTGACATTGCAGTCAACAGACCTGTTGGGATATTAAACCAATTGGTTCGCATGCATAGGGTTACGGTATGAGTGTCCATCTGTCTGTGTTTTACATTCTTTTTTTCCCACCATGCGCCACACACCAGTGATAAAGAGACATCTAGCTACCAATGTGCACAGTGCTAGACTGGCTTAATGGAGATTCTTCTGCACTTTAAAGTTGTGACGTGAAAACCATAACAAGCCATGAATGAGATAGCTACCTTCATTTCAGAATAGCCTCATTAACCCTCGGCGCGCATGCGCAGCGAGGGTTACGGTAGTTCGGTTTGTGGGTCTGTGTGTCTGTTACTCTCAATCTCACTTCTCGAGTGTTCTTTCGTCTCACAAAGGATACCACCAACTGAACGGGCAATGAAGGTCAGAAAATACGTGGGGTTTTCTCTGAAAACGCTCCGTTGCAAAGCTAGAGAGCGAAAAAGCCAATATGCAAATACACAACGGACGGGACGGCTTACCGCGGTCTGACCGATCCGAGTGCTCTGCGTACCCCAGAGGCACCAGAAGATGCAACGCAGGGCGTGTATCGCCTCTCGCATGCTATGTAGTAGTGTAGTTAGCCCGCGAGCTGGCAAGAGACCGCGCTAAAACTAAACCCAGCCCATCAATTAGTTGGATGGCGCATGCGTTTACTTACGCGCGCGCGTAACTGTGCGCCGAGGGTTTGCACTTCAGTGCTTTTCATTTCCAGGTCATTCGTTAGGGGGGCTGAGCCCCGCCCCCCACATACCCAAATTTAAACATAAGTGAGCTGAACGGTTTGGTGGTTTTGCTATTTCAGGGCTAGCAGGTGAGTTGTTACACACTCTTTAACAGATTTTGACTCAGAATTTTGTATCTCAGAGTGTCCTATCATCTATGTTTATAAACATAAGTCCTTTAGAGTAGACAGACATCTACAGCTTGTATGCTCAAGCACTCATGACCAGCAAAGGATTGAAGCATTTTCATGATGTGACATCCCTACATCCCCTTTTATTTATAGAAATAATTTTTCCACTTGTTACAGTATCATAATTATATAAAATGCACAGTGACTGAACTAGCAGTTAGCAGTTGATAATAGTGACAGAAATAGTAGTAATCAGTTGATTTATAATATTATATAGCTCAGAAGGTCGACTTCTCAATAAGTTTGGACTCTCCTTCTTCTTCCCCCTTCTTGAACCAGGGCCAGAAGGCAAGGTGCACAGCCTACACCAGAGAGAGAGTGTTACTGGCAATGAAGAGCAATAGTGAGCGGGTCCAGGTTATACAGAACTATAGTTGGTGGCTATACTCTGCCTAGGAAGTATGCATGTTACTTGCCTAAAATAGGAGAGTGACGCCATATAGTAGTAGAGTTTTCATCAACTCCTGAGCACTAAAGTCTATTTGACTTCACCTGAGCCCGCCATAAGAAAAGTATGCCATAAGTAGAGTACGCTGTGCCTGTATAAACAGTTTACACAACCACTTTTGAGGCTCAGGCTATAAAGCTATAATGAAGAGTATATCAGAGCGTCGGTAGACGCTCTAGCTATAATAGGGATGACGCGAGTGAAATCTCACGTGATCCACGTACAAAACGCCTCAAAACTCAGCGACAATGACTCACCATGGCTTCAAAATCACTAGCAATAGTCTAGAGGCCAATACCTATGCCCCAAGACGTCCTACGTGCCCTCAGTTCCCCACGAGAGAATTCGCACTTACGCGATTTCGCGATTTTCGTGTCATCATCATCATATTCTTCTTCTTCTTCTTCAGACCCGCTAGCTCCTTACCGGAAGCAGTTGAAGCGTTGATTTTTTCACAGAACGTCTCCAAATTTGCCGGAGGTGTGCACGCATATCAAGCGATCGCTTGTTTCTTGCCGCAAGTCACTACGGTAGATCGTTGAGCTCTTCCACGGTAGTCACTTGACAACGCCATTTGCTGCTAACTCAGCATCAGTGAGCCGCATGCGCCGAGGAGGGCGTTTCCCCAATGCGGTGCGCGCGCATTACTATAGTCTCGTGCGTGAACCAGGTCTACGAGACTAAGCCAGGATGCCTGCAGAGGAACTCTTATCCTCCAGTGCCTTCTGTAAGTCAGTATACACATTTTTAACTAACTAGCCTACGTTTTGCTGATGATTTGTACGAGGAGCAACTTGGCAGTGTTGTTGCGTCTATACGCATGCGCACCGCTTAATGATGGGTTGGGCCACGGAACTCGGTCCGCGACCGTGCCAGTTTGTCGCTCTCGAACGCAGTCGTTTCAGGAAAATCGCCTAATAATTTTTCAGGTTCGCGTAGTTCTGAAGCCGTTGGTATCGCTCATTAGCCACCTCGTGGCCTGTAGTGCCAGAATAAGCGTCGACACACACACACAACCAACTACCGTAACCCTCGCTGCGCATGCGCGCCGAGGGTTAATTATGCGCCATGACGGGCGCGCGGCGAGTTTGCGTCATGCGCGCAAAGTGTTTGCGACGTCTCCGCGATGTCGTCTAGTACATTCGTGTTGGCACTCAGCCACTCATCCACATTGAGGTTGGCCCATCTATCATCTCTAAAAATAACTTTATTTTCGTTCAGCTAAACTAAGCGATAGGTCTAACCTGCGTGTCCCCCAGACCCCGCCATCTGCGCGGTGCGCGGTCGGCGTCGCAGAAGAGTCGCAAACACGTCGCGCCAGCAGAATGTTCCCAAAATCAAGCTTACTTGTGACTACCTCCCGATACGAGGTGTTGTATACTCCAGGCCAATACAAACTCCATGTTCAAGTGACAGGGAAATCAATGGCAGCCCTCTCACAGTCGCTGTGTACCCTGACATCTTACAACTAGGCCGCCCAGTGAGGACCGTCACTGGATTGAATAGACCCCGTGGCATTGCGTTTAAGCACATGATTGTCACTGCATGGGGCATCAACAAAGTGTCTATCTTCGACATCAACGGACAAATTCAATCACTTGGGTCGTATGGTAACTGATGATATACCCGAAATAAATAGTAACAGACAATAACTATTTATGTGAGCAGCGAACACAAAATGCAGAATATCAGTAGCATTGGTGTTCTAGTCAGGTGCATTGGATCCAAGCAAAGTGCAGGCACCCAGAAAGGAGAGTTAATTTTCCCCGTGGAATAACACTGTTTAACACATATATAATATAGCTATATTTGCACAACATAATATTATTATATAATTATATTTGCACAACTTGTTAAGTGTTGGTGGACACTTGAGTGGGGAGTGAAGTGAGGAATGAGTGCTCAGCCGAGTATGCCCCAAAATATTTCACACATTGCATATGAATGCAATGAAAAAGGAAAGGAGACAAGCGGAATTAAGGGGAAAATGGTGAATATAGGTATGCAAGGAGACAAGACAGGGATGACCTTATATAGTACAATGGATAATGGCTCCATACATATTTAAAACTGACATCCGTTGCTCGTGTAATTTTTACTCGACACAAGCCCTATAATTGTCGTCACTCTTACTCGTGACATGAGTGTGTTTAGTGAATGATGTAGTTTGGCTTGCAAAGGGATTCGGTAGAGGGCTAAGAATGCAGCATTGTAAAACTGGTTATTTGAGCGAACATGGCCTATACAGTCCAACTCAAGGAGTTGTCAGAGAGTACACCACCTGTCGATTACTTGTCTCATGTGCTTGTTACACAGAGGCAGCATAATATAGCTACTCATGCTTCGCGGCATTATTACAGGGCTCAGGTGGAGGAAAAATACCCTTGTTAAACTGAAAACCATGATGCACCAACACAAACGCACCAACTTTACCATTATGTACTGGCAGAGATATTTCAATGAAAGGCTGGTTTTTTGGGTGTTTTTCTTCGTAGCTGTCTCTCCTGTTTCGTTCGTGGTGTAAGATTTGTTATAGTTGTTGGTCATGCTTGTTGGTTTGTATTAACATGCCTATTTGCATAGTCCAAGTTGCTTCAGCCTATACTCTGAATACACAAAACATATCTTGAATATCATGGCATTTTCTCTCAGATAAGACTTTTTAGTCACTATGGCATTCCTAAATCACAGAGAAACAGTAACTCTTCTACGATCTATTAATGATTACAGGTGAAGTTATGCTACTAACTGATTGTATCATACACAGGCTCCTCTGTATGGGTAGGTGATGAATCAGTCTTTCTTGATGGTTTGTATCTCACACCCAGAGTTACACCATAGGCTGGATTATCCTCTGTGTACAATCTTGGCTTGGCTCTGTGATGTGATCTAAAAAGGATTTGTAAACTTCCGAAAGCATTAATGATGTTTTACCTTTTGAAAACAGTCCAGGAAATGGCAATTCCAATAATAATGATTCCGATTAATGCTACACCACTTCCAATTCCAAGTAATGCAGCGGTCTTGATTAAAGTTAGACCTGCAAACAAAGATAGGTGATTCTAGAAATTTTAAGAGAGGAAACAGTAGCAGTCATTCTTACTTGACACAGCACCTAATGTAGCCACAGTAAGAGAGGTAGCATTTCCAGGTCCCACTCTGGTGTAGGCTCTCACAGAGAAGATGAATTCAGTGGCCTCCTCAAGGTTGCTCTCTGTGGTGAAATTAGTGGCCAGAGCAGAGGAGTTCACTCTAGTCTCAGGCTCTGAGGAAACTGTTTGTCTGTAGGAAACCTCATATGCTATGATTATTCCATTAGGCATCAGTGGTGGCTCCCATGTCAGGGTTACTTGAGACGAAGAGGGAGATGCCGTGACTGCACCTACTGGACCTGGAACTAAACAACATTATAAAAATGGTACTGATAATAGTATGTTAGACATTAGCTACCATCTTCCAAAGTTTGATTTGTGGTGGGGTAACTGTATGGTCCCACGTTTCCCATCTCATTCACTACAGCTACTGTAATGGAGTAGTTGGTGTATGGAGTGAGTCCAGTCAGCATTGCCTCAGTTGATGTTACAATCAATTCTTCAGTTTGGTTTATAACTTCACTAGGCACTGCAGTGTACTTCACTGAGAATTTAACAGACAGATGACTGACTGGACCGCAGGGTCTCAGGTGGTCCCATTGGACTGAGATGACTGTTGAACTCACTGCTTCAGCTGTGACATTCACTGACAGGTCTGATGTACCTAAATCAGAGAGGGAGGATAAAGATTATTTCCACACAATCTGTAATACTAGAACAACCCCGCAATGAAAGTAAGCACAGAGTGGGGGTAGATAAAACCATTCATACTAACACGACGCGAATTGGCCCTTTGATTTTTCCATCAACTGAAATTCCATACCTAGTTTAAAAATAAATGTCTTTGATATTCCAGAGAGATGCTCTGAGGTAACTTCAACAGAAAATGTGTAGTTATAACATTCAGTGAGGTTTGTAATCAGAGCACGAGTAGAAGATGCATATACACTCTCCATCATGTCACTGTCGATCATGGAACTTTCAGTTGTGTTACTGTCAGTTGTGTCACTCTCGGTGTTTATACACTCTGTTATGTTACCATCAGTTGTGTTACTCTTAGTGATGTTACTATCAGTCATGTTATTTTCAGTTATGTTACACTCGGTCATATTGCTCATATTGTCTCCGTCACTGTAGTGTACTACATATCCAGTCACTGTGGCTCCTCCTGATGGCTGACTCCACTCCACTATCACTGACGTAGCTGATGTCTGTACTACTAACAGTATAGTTGGACTCCCAGCAACTATGACAAAATCAATTATTGTGTCACTTTGATACTTACAAAAAACAGACAAACCTTTCAGAGAGAAATTGTGTGAAGCATTAGACACTCCATTAGATGCCATACAACCATACACATCTCCATGAGTTCCATTTGTCTTGATAACCTCTGCTGAATAAGTATCATTACCTACCCACTCAACTCCTCCCTTTCCAGTTATGTTCTTCATGTCCTCCACAACACCAGATGGTACAGTGACAGACATTGTCAGTGGTCTTCCTCCAGTAGACGTGCAAATCACTCTGAATTTCCCATTGCCTCTCTCTAGGCTTTCAATACTCTCTGTAACTGACAAAACTGCATAGAGAGAGATAAACTTTCACTAGCGCATTGTACTTATTGGACATGGTTCTTGACTAATGGACAAGTTCTCTCCAGTTCCAACCAGGTATTAATAGGTTCTCTGCAGGACTACACTAGATATTTTATTTTATACCTCTTAACAACACACCCCTCTGACCCTTCTTTGTGCCAAGTACAGATATTGTTATCTCTTAGATAGCTATCAGTGCTTGCTTTATTCATGGAATCTGGGATCTTAACCCGCTATCCCCTTACCCAGTACCAGTTGAAGCACTGATTATTTCACTGAAGGTCTCCAATTTCGTCGGAGGTGTGCACGGACAGCAAGCGATCGTTTCTTTCTTGCCGCTAGTCACTACGGTAGAACATGGAGCTCTTCCATGGTCGACACTGAAGAACGCCATATTATGCTAACTCAGCACCAGTGATCCGCGTGCATGCGCAAGGCAGGGGCGTTGTCCAAAGCGCTTGCGAGCGTATTCTACCATGCGAGTTGGCAGACCTGCAGATGAACTCTGAGCCTCCAGTAAGTGTGCACATTTCCAACTGGCTAGCTTGCGGTTGATTTGCACGAAGAGCAACTTGCCAGAGTCTGCACTGTGTTACGCGAGCCTTGCGGGGCGCTCAGTCAAATGGGCCTTCATTGTACTGAACCCGATCATATCGCTATTTACCTGATTTTTCGTGCGCACGGTGGCAGAAAACGACAGACTGATAGACGGACACGTACACACAACTACCGTAACCCTCGCTGCGCATGCGCGCCGAGGGTTAACAAGGGGTCATTACACAGCAAAGTTGCACAAAGCCACATGACACCACCCCTATATCTTTGTTTTATTGTTTATAAGCAAAGTTTAATATCGAACAAAGATATAGGGATGGTGTCATGTATCTTTGTGCAACTTTGCTGTGTAATGACCCCTTGTTTCTAGTGGAAAAATCATTTCTTCAAAATGAAAGGGGGATATAGGGATGGCTTGAAGCACCAAAAAGGAAGAAACAAGGGGTCATTGCACAGCAAAGTTGCAAAAAGCTACATGACACCATCCCTATATCTTTGTTCGATATTAAACTTTGCTTATAAACAATAAAACAAAGATATAGGGGTGTCATGTAGCTTTGTGTAACTTTGCTGTGCAATGACCCCTTCTTTCTTTCTTTTTGGTGCTTCAAGCCATCCCTATATCCCCGAATAAATGATTTTCCCACTTGTTTCCACTATTTTTAACAGCTTATGACAACATTATTACAGTCACTCTGCTGTTCATGGGTATGTTGTAGATAGGCTACCGTACACAAACTGTAGTAGCTAATGCCCGGGGCTGCTAGTGCCTGAAGTAGGGGCTAAATACCGTTTTCACCTCCTTCAACAAGGATGTAATTAGATGGTTGAGGTTTCATGGGCGGGAGAACAATGAAGGCGCCCCGCATGGCTCCACCGCGCAGACTCTGGCAAGCTGCTCTTCGTGCAAATAAATATTTACTCACACTCCTTTTTAAGATCGTCCAAGCACAAGAGCTGACGAAGACCCCGACTTCAGTAAAGGTCCGTGTTGAGAGTGGAACTCCAACAGAGACAGAGGAGACGTCCTTAGCAGTAGCCACCGACTTAGTCTCATACCGGGGACGATCCAGGTAGTTAGTTTCGTTGCACTACGCGAAACACCGAAAATTAATCCGACATGTGCATATATGGAGCGCCGCGCCCTCGTCGCGCAGGGCGCAGCGAGGGTACGGTAGTGGGGTCGTCTGTCTGTATACGTCTCTAGTCTGTAGCTGTCTGTTGGAGTGTCTCTGTACTCTACATCTCACTTCTCGAGTGTTTGTTCGTCGCACAAAGGATACGACCTACTTAACGGCAACGAAGGTCAGAAATTTCGAACGGTTTCTCTGAACTGCTCCGTTGCAAGCCAGAGCGCGAAAAGGCCAATACACAACGACGGGATAGTGTACTGCAGCTGATCGATCCGCGTGACTCTGCGTACCTCGACGGCACCAGAGATGCAACGCAGGGCGTGTATCGCCTCTCGCATGCTATCTAGTTGGCGGAGCGGAAGCGAGCAGCTAACCTAGTGGTCCGAACGGCGCGATTTTGTTTCTATATATTAGAGAAGTCGGTAGACTCTCTATATAGGGATGACACGGGTGAAATCTCACGTGATCCGCGTACAAAACGACTAAAAACTCGGTGAGAATCACTCCCTAGGCCTTCAAAACATACTAGCAATAGTCTACGGGCCCATATCTACCTATACATGTCCCCCAAGACCTCATACGCACCTCCAGTCGTCCACGGGAGAATTCGCTCATACGCGATTTCACGATTTTCGTGTCATCATATTCTTCATCTTCTTCTTCTTCTTCTTCTTCTTTAAACCCGCTATCTCCTTACCAGTACCAGTTCAAGCACTGATTTTTTCACTGAAGGTCTCCAATTTCGCCGGAGGTGTGCACGGACATCAAGCGATCGTTTCTTTCTTGCCGCTAGTCACTACGGTAGATCATGGAGCTCTTCCTTGGTCGACACTGAACAACGCCATTTGCTGCTTACTCAGCATCGGTGAGCCTCGCGCATGCGCGAGGCAGGGGCGTTGTCCAATGCGCTTGCGAGCGTATTACCAGGCGAGTTGGCAGACCTGCAGAGAAACTCTCAACCTCCAGTACCTTCTGTAAGTAAGTGTGCACATTTCCAACTGGCTAGCTTGCTGTTGATTTGCACGAAGAGCAACTTGCCAGAGTCTCGCTGTGTTACGCGAGCCTCGCGGGGCACTCAGTCAAACGGGCCTTCATTGTTTGTCCCCCCCAGGTTGTAGCCTGATTACCAAAGCCTGCCCATGAAACCACAACCATGTGCAATAATCTAATTACATCCTTGTTGAAGACAATACATGAGGTGAATGCGGTATCTAGCCCCTGCTTCAGGCACCATTATAGCTACTACTTTCAACAGTTACAATTTGTCTATGGTAGCCTATCTACAACATACCCATGAACATCAGAGTGACTATAACAATAAATGTAGTGTTGTCATAAGCTGTTAAAAAAATAGTGGAAACAAGTGGAAAAATCATTTCTTCAAAATGAAAGGGGGATATAGGGATGGCTTGAAGCACCAAAAAGGAAGAAACAAGGGGTCATTACACAGCAAAGTTGCACAAAGCTACATGACACCATCCCTATATCTTTGTTTTATTGTTTATAAGCAAAGTTTAACCCTTTGGACACCATGGGTATCTCCTTAAATAAGCAGAAATTGATGTATAATATATTAACGCCTAGTATTATAGACATGATAATACATTCTTATGGACTTATGGAGGCTCTGGGCATATACATGCCCGTGGCTTGCTAAGGGTTAATATCGAACAAAGATATAGGGATGGTGTCATGTAGCTTTGTGCAACTTTGCTGTGTAATGACCCCTTGTTTCTTCCTTTTTGGTGCTTCAAGCCATCCCTATATCCCCCTTTCATTTTGAAGAAATGATTTTTCCACTTGTAATAATTATGTCACCGTAAGTCGTCCAACTGGGCATGCTCCAGCAGTACGCGCGCGCGCGCTAGAAGAAGGGGAAGAGCAAGGAGAGGGACCGAGAGGGAAGGATGGGTGGAGTGAGAGGGAGGGAGGCAGGAGGAAAGAGAAAAGGAGCTAAGGATGGGGACAGGATGGGGGAAGGAGGAAGAGTACGGAGGAGACCGCGAGAGCAGAGGGAGAAGAAAGGAAGAAATGGACGAATGGAAGTAGAGAGGAATGAGGGGCGGACAGGCAAGGCGGGAGCGAAGAGCAGGGGACTCACATGAACGGCTGCGCGGCGGCGGCTCTCGCACCGCGGGCGCGAGCGGGGGCTTCCGCCCGCTCCGGCCCCACCGCAACGCTGGGGCGCCGGTGCCCCTTGCAGCACCTTTTTTTTACCCGGGGGGGGGCGCCGCGCGCCCGCCCCGGCGCGCGGACGAGGGGGAGGGAGGGAACAGGAGAGGGGAGCGGGGAAGATGAGACGAGCAGGAAGGAAAAAGGGGAGAGAGGGAGCAGTGAACGCGAATAGGGCGGGGGCCCCAAACCAGGGAAACGAGAGAAGGAGGAGAGGGAAGGAGAGAGATGGAGAGCAGAATAGGAAAAGGAGATTAGGAAGGAATCGGAGTAGGAGAGGTAAGTGTGGAAGGAAGAGGAGAGAAGGGAGGGGAGCGGAAGGCAGAAAAAAGACGAGGGCGGGGAGAAAGGACGGACAAAGGGTAGAAGGAGGAGGGCAGAGATAACAAAAGACAGACAGATGGGAGTAAAAGGAAGCAGAAGCAGGAGGGGAAAATGGAGAGGGGGAGCGGAGAACGAAAGGGAGAGAGGGCAAGGAAGGACGAAAGGCGGAGCGGAGCATAGGACGAAGCAGGGACTGAGAGGAGGAGAGAATGAAACAGGAAACCAGCGGGGGAGAGCAGCCGGCGAAAGAATATGGGCACGCGCGGCCCGGCAGACTGCGGCGCGGCGCGGAGGCGGCGGGCTGCCCGCAGCCTGCTGCGGGAATGGAGGGGGGGGGGAGGGGCCGGGCAGCCCAACGCCGCCCGGCTTCTTGAGCTTTGCTCGGCCGGGCGCGCGCGGGCGGGGGCCGGGCTGGGGCGCTGCCCGCTTGGCCTTCGCGCTCACGCCCCGCCCTGGCCCGCACGGCGGCCGGGGCGGCCCTCGCCGCTCCGCTCGAGAGCCGGCGCGAGCGCGGGCGGGCGCCACCCGCCCCGGGGCGCCGGCCCCTGCGCCTCGGCGCCCCTCGCGGCCCTTGCTCATTGCCGCCCGCCGGGCTGGCCGCCGCCCGGCCTCGACGCGCTTGGACGGCCCTCTGGAGGGTTGAGAATGAGAACAAGAAGGGGGAGGAGGAAGGAGAGAGAGGGGCGGAAGAGGACGGAAGGAAAAGGCGGGAGAAGGGGCCAAGGAGGCAGAGGGCGAGAAGAGGGGGGAGCAGGGGATGGAAAAGAAAATAGGGAGCCAAGGCGAGAGAGATGGGAGAAGGGAGAGAGGAGTGGTACAAGGGGAATAGGGGGCGAGAAGAAGAGGAAGCAGCAGGGCACGAGAGAGGGAAAGGAGGAAGCGGAGACAGAAGCAAGGAAAGAGGAAGGAAGAGGTCGCCAGCTGGAGGGAGCAGGTGGGAGGGGGCGTGAGATGAAGGGCAAGAAGGGATTGTAAGAGAAGCGGAAGGCTGAGAAGGGCGGAGGAGGGAAGGGGGGGGCGGGGCGCATGGAGGCGGAGAGGGAAGGAGGGCGGAGCGGCCGGGGGGGCCACCCTGGGCTGGCCGGGGGCCACAGACGGTGCCGTAGCGGCGACGCCCGCCTTGCCGCGCGAGCGGCGCTAGCCGCGAGGCGACGGCGGGCGGGACGTCGGCAGGCGGGCGCGGCGCCCCCGGCGCTGGATCCTCGCGGCTTCCACGCGGGCCTGCGGCACGGGCAGACGCCGCTCCCTGCGGGCGCCCGGCGGCCGCGCATGCGCCTGGGCGAATGGAGAGGGAGGGAAGGGCTGTGCGAGATCGAAGGGGAAATGGGGAGGCGCGCAGGGAAGAAAAGGAGAAGCAGAGAAGGAGAGAAGAAACGCAGGCAGCGAACGCCCCCCCCCGTCTAAAATTGCGTGCGGGCGGGGCGCCGGGCGACGGGGGTACGGACGCGGCGCCCAGCATTGCGACGCCGGGGAGGCCCCTGGGCCGCCAGGGGGGCCGGCTCAACTTGGGGAATGGGAGGAGAATGACGGAGATGGAGCATGGACAAGAAGAAAAAGCTGCAACAAGACGAGGAGCAACAGCGGTGGATCCGCGCAGGCAAGGATCTAGCATGCGAGGGGGGGAGGACGAGGCGACAGCCGAGAGGGAAAGGAGCGGCCTGGAGGCTGAGGGGGACTCCGGCACTGCGAATGGAGCGGGGCGGGGGGGGCTGGCTGGCGGCACGCTGCAGCGGAGGAGGCGAGGGGAGGAAGATAAGGGAAGCCGGAGCGCCGCGGAGGAGAAAAAGGGAGAGGAGGAGGGAAAAAGAGAAGACGAATAGGCAGAAGGGAGGGGAATGAGGCGGAAGAGAAAGAGGAGAGAGGAGAGGATTGGAAAAGAGAGAAGGGATAAGAGAAAATTATAGGAGGGAAAAAGGAAGAAGGAAGAAAAGACAGAAATGAGAGAGAGAATGGAGGAGAAAGATAGGAAGAGGAAATGAGAGAGGGAAAAAGAAGAAGCAGAATGGAGAGGCAGGGAGAGAGCGATACGAGGAGAATAGGGAGAGAGAGAAATAGGGATCGGAGAAAAATTGAAGAGCGATGAAGCTGAAGGGAAGCATAAGGAGATGGGAGGATAAAGAAGGACAGATAGCGAGCAGAGAAAAGAAAATAAAAGCTGGAAGGGAGACGGGCGAGGCGATATTGCGATAGGGAGGAGAGGACAGGGAACAGAGGGAGAGAGATGAGAGATAGAGGAAAGATGAGAGGGGTGAAAAGGAGGGGATGGGAGGAAAGGGAAAATTAGGGAGGGAGAGGAGGGAAGAGGCAGGGAGAAGCGCAGAGATTGGGGAAGAGAAACGGACGCGGAAGGTGCGAGATGGGCGGCTGAGGAGGTGAGGGAAGAAATATCGCGCACGCAGCCGCCGTGCAAAAGCCGAGAGACCACCGCGAGAGAGCTCGGAGGCGCGGCCGCCAGCGCACTGCAGCGATGGCGGGGCGGCGCGCGCGCGCGGGCGCGCGGGCTGCGCGGGGCCGGGCCGCGGCTCCTTCCGGGCGCGGCCGGCGGCGCTCGGCGGGGCGGCTGGGCGGGGACTTCACCCGGCTGCGGCGCTTCTTTTTATCCGAAAGGGATTTCAAATGTTTCATAGGCTGCCTGAATCGAGCAGAGGAACGCAACACGACAGGCCACGAAAACATACCGCTGAAGCGAGAATTGACCTGCAACAGTCCACGACGAGAGAGAGTTTTGCCACTTGTTCCCTATCCTGCAAGACCAATCAGATTGCCGGATAGCCGATTCTCGCTGTCGTCTGACGTTTTTGACTCGACTCGAATGTTCTACTGCGCTCTGTCTAAAAGGTTGTTTCGGCCTACTTGGTCCTGTGCAATGTATCTCACTGTTTTGTGCACACACAAGAGTGACTCATACGATTAGACCCCATTTGTAAGCTCGCTTCCGCTCGCCAAAAATGCCATGCATTCGCCTACTAGTACAGTATATAGTGTAGTTAGCCCGCGTCAGACTGCGCGAGCTGGCAAGACCCCACGTTGAAAGTAAACCCAGCCCATAAATTAGTGGTACGGCGCATGCGTTTACTTACGCGTGCGCGTCACAATGCGCCGAGGGTTTGCACTACAGTGCTTTTCATATTTTTAAGTACCCAGTTTTCATTCAGGTATACACCTTTTATTTGGGTACGGGGGCTTTTCTGTGTTGCAAAAAGTTGCATGAAGCCTACAAAACCAAATAGTCCACTAACTAACTCTCTATCAGTAACGTAATATCTATCCAGTCAGTTGTCCTCTCCAGGGATGGCCTCGTACACCTCCTCCTCAGACTCAGGGGGTTTGGGGAGAGACTGCTGGGAGGGAGGACGATGAGGAGGAGGTGAGGGACAAAGGATAATATCGTATCCTCTATCGTCCCCAGCTCTCAGTGGGATCTCATAATACGTCTCAGCAATCTTCCCCTCCTGCTTTACTGTGTGGTAGGCAGAGTTGGTGGAGGTTGGAATGACTCCAGGAGAACCTGGCACTAGACTCATCTCAAACCTGGGGGAATGAAGATAAAGAGCTACTATGTAGCCCAGAATAATGTTAGGAGGAACAACAGCCATAGCATTCCTCACTCACAGTGAATGTTGACATCTAATGCCATCTAGCACATGTGTTTACATACTGATAAAACCAGTAGCTACTTTTCGTTGAACAAACCTTTCAGCATTCTTTGTAGTCAGTCGACGATTCTTGAGGATCAGAGCAGCAATAGTGTGAAGGACTGAGTGGGAACACAGACTCACTAGTTGTATAGGTACTAATAGGAACAGTTGGACGCAGCCCTTCACCAATATCCACTAGATAGAGTAGCTGGCTCACTACTGTGTTGTAATTCCTCACCCCTTTGAGCACTTATCACCACTCTTCTCTACCTCCCACTGTTGTACCTCACTCAAAGGGCCACCATATGCCATGCCCACAGCTGTTAATAGCATCTTCCTCTTCAGTTACTACAACCACCTATTACTCCCTCACATCCACCCCCACTCTTCCACCTGTCTTTCCTCCTCACCATTGAGGCAGCTACTGAGCCCTCAGGAGGCTGTGTGTAAGATAATCATTTCGCCACCTACCACTCCGAGACCTCTCTTCGCCGCTACGGCCGCGCTCTACCACAAATAGTTACAATGGTTACCACAATAGCAACGACAATGATGAGTACAATTGCCACAGCAACCCCTCCAATAACGGCGGTAGTATTGCCATTTTTCGCAGCAGAGTTCTGAGAGGAGAGAGTAGGATCCTCTGTAGCAGAGTCTACAGTTGAAGTCTCTTTGGTTGGAGTCATACTGGGAGGCAGAGTTTGGGTGAGGGAAGGTTTAGGTTCATTGGGTGGTGGGGAAGGTTTAGAGCACTCTGGATCACTGAGAGAAGAGATGGTCACTGAGCAGTGGGAGTCTACAGTCATCAGTACTCTGGTCACAATGATGCTGGCCCCGCCTCCTCTCACCCACTCTTCTATCAGAGAGACGAGGGAATCACTGTCTGTCTCAGAGGTCCCCTCAAGTCTGGCTCGATACGTCAGGAATGACGGAGATTCCTCGAAACAGGAAAACGACTGTTCATCCAACGTATCACTACTACATTCCGTGCATCCTGCTTTCAATATCTGTATGACTTTAGTTTCAATGTCTTTTAATTTCTGCTCTGTAAGTGTTGCCTACAGTGATAGTGTTCACACAGAATTCAATCAAGTCAAGAAGTTAGCATGATACTTACTATCACGTTTGGGCAAGGCAATACTCCTTTAAGTCGCAGATGAATATAGGCATCTGAAAAAGATATCGAGCAGTCAAATTGTGTTTAAAACAAGTTTCTTACAGTCTTGCTGGGTAGTAAAGGTGTATGTAGCAGGAGGTCCAGATCCCTGACTATTGTTAGCAGTCAGAGAACAGGAGTAGAGAGTGTTGGGAGAGAAGCCAGTCACTGATAGAGAGCCAGACGACTGGGAGGAGGGGGACTGGGGAGGGAGGAAGAGGAGGGAGAGGGAGAGCAGGAGAGGGTGTAGTTGGTGATGACTCCATTTTGCTGGGTGGGAGGTGGGGGAGACCAGGAGAACTCGGCTTATCTTTCTACAGCTACTGCCCCAAACATCTCTGGAGAACCTGAGGGAGCTGTTACACAAACTCAAGTCATTCTTCTAAACGCTACTTTTGACCTCTCAGCCTCGATTTATACGATTGATTGCATCACTTTACCCCTTCTGAGTATCTGCTTGTAGTCTGAAAAGGATGTGTGAGTATATTATAGCTATATAAACAAACAGTGCACAATTTTGAAAGTTTATATATGAGGGAATAGTGCATGAGTCTAATTAAAGAGTATTATAAGTACTGAACAAATCTACAGTCCTACAGTATACGTTCACTTTTCTTCTACTGGCATCATCTCATACATCTTCTCTTCCTCAATCGGTCCAATATCTGACGATGATGAGATGGTAGGGGCACCCCCTATCCTCTCTGGCTTTCTCTTTGTCGTCCCATAGGCTGTATTAGTAGCTGTGTGTATAGCAGTCCCTTCTGTTGAAGTTTTCTTGATAGTGTGAGGACGATTCCTTAGAACTAGAGCAACTACAGCTATAATGGTAGCTGCAGTGATTAGAGCTATGGCAATTGCAACTGCCCCTCCAATAATTGCTGGGGTGTTTTCAGCACAACTCTGAGTAGATGAAATGGCGGAAGTTTGAGGTAATGTGAGGTGTAGGAGATGTTGTAGTTGGTCGAGAGCACTCTGGTTCACCAGGAGAAGAGATGGCCACTGAACACCGTGAATCTACAATCATTAGTACTCCAGTCACAATGACGCTGGCCCCGCCTCCTCTCACCCAGGCCTCTATCAGAGAGATGAGGGAGCCACTATCAGTAGCTGAGGTCCCTTCCAGTCTGGCTCGATAGGTCAGGAATGACGGAGATTCCTCAAAACAGGAAAACGACTGTCTGTTTATGTTTTCACTTGCACATTCGGCACAGGAAGCCTCCAGCTGCTCCAATACTGCAGCTCTAACATCATCCAGTTTCTGCTCTGTGAGTGTTGCCTATAGTGCAGAGGCCTCTATATATAAAGCCACAAAACTCACCAATTGATAGATATTTCACCCTTACTCTCCCCTTCTATATTTTAAAAGCAATGTGCCGTAGTTAAACTTCGGGCCTTCCCTCACTGCCTTTCCTAAGTAAAAACTTACTATTACTTCCGTGCAAGGTAACCCTCCTTTAAGCCGCAGTTGAAAGTAGGTATCTGAGAGATTTTTCAGTGGTGAATGGTTGCTCTGTTAATTTTGTTAGCTTACAGCTGAGGTTAGCTCTAGCAGGAGGCCCCGAGCCCCAGAGGTTGTTAGGAGTAAGAGAGCAGAAGTAGAGAGTGTTGGGAGAGAAGCCAGTGGCAGTGAGGCTCCCAGACTGGGAGGAGGGGGACTGGGGGAGGGAGGAGGGGGAGGGGGAGCAGGAGAGTGTGTAGTTATCAATGGCTCCATGGAGATGAGTCACGTGGGGAGACCAGGAGAACACCACATATCTCTCTCCAGCTACTGCCTTGAACATCTCTGGAGCATTCGTGGGAGCTATAGAAAATGTCGAGAGGAAAAAAAATGTTTTTGGATAGAAAGAACATACCTTCCAGTAAAAACGCTCTCATCACCAAAGCGTTGGATGGCTTGTTATTAGCTACAGTACATGTGTAGAGTCCAGGCAGTCTCCCAGTCACAGTCAGAGTGTGGGTGTACTGTGCAGTCACTGGGTCATTTTAACACAGTCTCGGTTCCTTGGGTGACAGTGGTGGAGTCTCTGGTCCAAGTGACAGTGGTAGCAGGTCCACCAGTGGAGATACAGGCCAGGGTGAACTGAGGACTGGGTCCACGGAGGGCTTCGGAGAATTCCATTTCGCCTGATATTTCAACGTCTCCTACAATAACAGTTGTGACAATCATAACAGCCCTGGCCTCGATACACCACTTATTCGCTGAGATCTAAACTAAGCAACACAGACACTGCATGACATAACTATTAGGTGGTTACCTCTATTAGCAGTATACAGTCCCACATAGACTGTGTCTCTCACTGAGGTGTCAGTACCATCATGGACAGCATTAGTTGGAATTTCACAGCGATAGATACCAGTTGGTGAGTTCGCACCACTGTTACGACGTATGTCAACTCTCTGGGCCTCACGAGTCTCAAAGGTATCAACATCAGATGCAGGGTGAGGCAGTCTAGTTCCATCAGGGAAATACCAGTCTCCACGATGAGGACCCTGCTCACTACTACAACATGTGACCAGGTCAGTGATACACTGAACACCTTCACTGCCATCAAATTCAGGTCTCCCCACTTGACTGAGGTCCACATAGGAATGGTTGGCCAGAGTCTGGCTCATGAAGGAGAGACGGGGAAAGGTCTGAGCGTGGACCTCCACCAGAGACCAGAGGAGACTCAGCAGTAGTACCCACACACTCATACTTCACCTACAGTGAATGGATACGCGACTCTATTGCCCTTGTAGCTGACTCTCCAGCTATAATACAAACTCAGCAGGCTTTCCCCCGCCGCGTAGGCACCAATGTAGATACTCTATACTTATACTGTAGTCATTTCAACCAAACTGAAACTCACAATGGTCAATGGAGCTTGGAAATCAGGAGACTTTTAGTAACAGAGCCATGCTTTCCGCTTCCGTATATAAAACCGCAAAGCGCATGCGTGCGTTGCGTAATAATACTGCGCAGGCGTGTATCGAATAATGTCAGCGAAACGGTATAATTATACACAAGTTAGTTCACGCAGTTGTCCTCATTCATTTCTCATCCCCAGAACCAAGGCTGGCCTCAGCCTCCTCCTCATCTCCTGGGGGGTCAGAAATTGGGATGACAGGCTATAGCACATGACATTACATCATACATGCTGTAGTAGAGTAAATAAAGGTCACCTTATAATATTTCCCTGTGGAGGTCACCATCCACTATATACACTGCTCATTATACTACTCCTCTAGTACACATTCTACTGTCCATTCTACAAATCTGCTAATTTAGCAGTACCCACAAAGAGTCATGGTAAGGTCAAAAGCCAGAGGATCATGATGTTGGCTGTATGGCTGAGTACTCTATACCTTGAGGGAAGTCTTGATGTATGTTCCAAGCTGTTTCACATATATCAGAGTTGAGTGTCAATCCTTTAGAAGTCTTGTTCAGAATGCTAGCCGGAATACCTTAGCCTGGTCAACAAGATAAATGAGCTATCAGGGCAACAGCATTCATTTTATTATACATACATGTCTTACACATGACCTCTTACAGGGGCACTTCTGAAGCTAGGTTTGGCATGCTTTGATCAATAATGTAGTTTCAAGCGTTTATTAGAGAGTCGGTAGATTCTCTATATTGGGATGACGCGGGTGAAATCTCACGTGATCCGCGTACAAAACGACTAAAAACTCGGTGAGAATCACTCCCTAGGCCTTCAAAACATACTAGCAATAGTCTACGGGCCCATATCTACCTATACATGTCCCCCAAGAGCTCATACGCACCTTCAGTCGTCCACGCGAGAATTCGCTCATACGCGATTTCACGATTTTCGTGTCATCATATTCTTCATCTTCTTCTTCTTCTTCTTCTTTAAACCCGCTATCTCCTTACCAGTATATACCAGTTCAAGTTCAAGCACTGATTTTTTCACTGAAGGTCTCCAATTTCGCCGGAGGTGTGCACGGACATCAAGCGATCGTTTCTTTCTTGCCGCTAGTCACTACGGTAGATCATGGAGCTCTTCCGTGGTCGACCTGAACAACGCCATTTGCTGCTTACTCAGCATCAGTGATCCGCGCGCATGCGCAAGGTAGGGGCTGTGCTTGCGAGCGTATTCTACCGGGCGAGTTGGCAGACCTGCAGAGGAACTGTCAGCCTCCAGTACCTTCTGTAAGTAAGTGTGCACATTTCCAACTGGCTATCTTGCTGTTGATTTGCACGAAGAGCAACTTGCCAGAGTCAGCGCGGTGTTACGCGAGCCTTGCGGGGCACTCAGTCAAATGGCCTTCATTGTTTGTCCCCCCAGGTTGTAGCCTGATTACCAAAGCCTGCCAATGAAACCACAACCAAGTGCAATAATCTAATTACATCCTTGTTGAAGACAATACATGAGGTGAATGCAGTATCTACCAGCCCCATTAGCTACTACTTTCAACAGTTACTATGGTAGCCTATCTACAAATGAACATCAGAGTGACTGTAACAGTGTTGCCATAAGCTGTTAAAAATAGTGGAAACAAGTGTAAAAATCATTTCTTCAAAATGAAAGGGGGATATAGGGGTGGCTTGAAGCACCAAAAAGGAAGAAACAAGGGGTAATGACACAGCAAAGTTGCACAAAGCTACATGGCACCATCCCTATATCTTTGTTTTTATTGTTATATATAATAAGCAAAGTTGAATATCAAACAATATCAAACAAAGATATAGGGATGGTGTCATGTAGCTTTGTGCAACTTTGCTGTGTCATTACCCCTTGTTTCTTCCTTTTTGGTGCTTCAAGCCATCCCTATATCCCCCTTTCATTTTGAAGAAATGATTTTTACACTTGTGTAAATGTAGCTCCATAAAACAATGCAGTACCATTAACAATGGCCCTACAATGTACGCATCAAAATACGCATCACAAATTGAAAAATACTGTTTTACACATAAAATTAGAGACTAACCGATTTGAGGTCGTGTAAAGTTCTTGGGAGACCTGGAGAGCGTGGCTGGCTCCGCTCTTGAGGTGGTGGGGGAGAAACGAGGTGGCGGAGGAGACGGACTGAAACGCAGTGTGCACCTTCTCGCTCAGCTGACGAAGAAGTAAAGGTCTGTTGAGAGTGGAACTCCAACAGAGACCAGAGGAGACTCAGCAGTAGCACCGACTTAGTCATACCGGGACGATCCCAGTTAGTTTAGTTGCACACGCAACACCGAAAATTTAATTCCGCATGTGCATATATGGAGCCCGCGCCCCTCGTCGCGCATGCGCAGCGAGGGTACGGTAGTTGGGTCGTCTGTCTGTCTACGTCTCTAGTCTGTAGCTGTCTGTTTGAGTGTCTGTTACTCTACATCTCACTTCTCGAGTGTTTGTTCGTCTCACAAAGGATATGACCTACTTAACGGGCAACGAAGGTCAGAAATTTCGAACGGTTTTCTCTGAAACTGCTCCGTTGCAAAGCCAGAGCGCGAAAAGGCCAATACACAACGGACGGGATAGTTTACTGCAGTCTGATCGATCCGCGTGCTCTGCGTACCTCGGAGGCACCAGAAGATGCAACGCAGGGCGTGTATCGCCTCTCGCATGCTATCTAGTTGGCGAGCGGAAGCGAGCTAACCTAGTGGTCCGAACGGCGCGATTTTTCTATATATTAGAGAGTCGGTAGACTCTCTATATAGGGATGACACGGGTGAAATCTCACGTGATCCGCGTACAAAACGACTAAAAACTCGGTGAGAATCACTCCCTAGGCCTTCAAAACATACTAGCAATAGTCTACGGGCCCATATCTACCTATACATGTCCCCCAAGACCTCATACGCACCTCCAGTCGTCCACGGGAGAATTCGCTCATACGCGATTTCACGATTTTCGTGTCATCATATTCTTCATCTTCTTCTTCTTCTTCTTCTTCTTCTTTAAACCCGCTATCTCCTTACCAGTACCAGTTCAAGCACTGATTTTTTCACTGAAGGTCTCCAATTTCGCCGGAGGTGTGCACGGACATCAAGCGATCGTTTCTTTCTTGCCGCTAGTCACTACGGTAGATCATGGAGCTCTTCCTTGGTCGACACTGAACAACGCCATTTGCTGCTTACTCAGCATCGGTGAGCCTCGCGCATGCGCGAGGCAGGGGCGTTGTCCAATGCGCTTGCGAGCGTATTACCAGGCGAGTTGGCAGACCTGCAGAGAAACTCTCAACCTCCAGTACCTTCTGTAAGTAAGTGTGCACATTTCCAACTGGCTAGCTTGCTGTTGATTTGCACGAAGAGCAACTTGCCAGAGTCTACGCTGTGTTACGCGAGCCTCGCGGGGCACTCAGTCAAACGGGCCTTCATTGTTTGTCCCCCCAGGTTGTAGCCTGATTACCAAAGCCTGCCCATGAAACCACAACCATGTGCAATAATCTAATTACATCCTTGTTGAAGACAATACATGAGGTGAATGCGGTATCTAGCCCCTGCTTCAGGCACCATTATAGCTACTACTTTCAACAGTTACAATTTGTCTATGGTAGCCTATCTACAACATACCCATGAACATCAGAGTGACTATAACAATAAATGTAGTGTTGTCATAAGCTGTTAAAAAAATAGTGGAAACAAGTGGAAAAATCATTTCTTCAAAATGAAAGGGGGATATAGGGATGGCTTGAAGCACCAAAAAGGAAGAAACAAGGGGTCATTACACAGCAAAGTTGCACAAAGCTACATGACACCATCCCTATATCTTTGTTTTATTGTTTATAAGCAAAGTTTAACCCTTTGGACACCATGGGTATCTCCTTAAATAAGCAGAAATTGATGTATAATATATTAACGCCTAGTATTATAGACATAATAATACATTCTTATGGACTTATGGAGGCTCTGGGCATATACATGCCCGTGGCTTGCTAAGGGTTAATATCGAACAAAGATATAGGGATGGTGTCATGTAGCTTTGTGCAACTTTGCTGTGTAATGACCCCTTGTTTCTTCCTTTTTGGTGCTTCAAGCCATCCCTATATCCCCCTTTCATTTTGAAGAAATGATTTTTCCACTTGTAATAATTATGTCACCGTACGTCGTCCAACTGGGCATGCTCCAGCAGTACGCGCTTCTTTTTATCCGAAAGGGATTTCAAAATTTTCATATGCTGCCTGAATCGAGCAGAGGAAACGCAACACGACAGGCTCGAACACCTCCGAATCGAGAATTGCTGCACAGTCCAGCGACGAGAGAGATTTTGCCACTTGTTCCCTATTCCTGCAAGACCAATCAGATTGCCGGATTATGCCTGATTCTCGCTGTCGTCTGACTGTTTTTGACTCGACTCGAATTGTCTACTGCGCTCTGGTCTAAAAGGTTGTTTCGGCCTACTTGGTCCTGTGCAATGTATCTCACTGTTTTGTGCACACACAAGAGTGACTCATACGATTAGACCCCATTTGTAAGCTCGCTTCCGCTCGCCAAAAATGCCATGCATTCGCCTACTAGTACAGTATATAGTGTAGTTAGCCCGCGTCAGACTGCGCGAGCTGGCAAGACCCCACGTTGAAAGTAAACCCAGCCCATAAATTAGTGGTACGGCGCATGCGTTTACTTACGCGTGCGCGTCACAATGCGCCGAGGGTTTGCACTACAGTGCTTTTCATATTTTTAAGTACCCAGTTTTCATTCAGGTATACACCTTTTATTTGGGTACGGGGGCTTTTCTGTGTTGCAAAAAGTTGCATGAAGCCTACAAAACCAAATAGTCCACTAACTAACTCTCTATCAGTAACGTAATATCTATCCAGTCAGTTGTCCTCTCCAGGGATGGCCTCGTACACCTCCTCCTCAGACTCAGGGGGTTTGGGGAGAGACTGCTGGGAGGGAGGACGATGAGGAGGAGGTGAGGGACAAAGGATAATATCGTATCCTCTATCGTCCCCAGCTCTCAGTGGGATCTCATAATACGTCTCAGCAATCTTCCCCTCCTGCTTTACTGTGTGGTAGGCAGAGTTGGTGGAGGTTGGAATGACTCCAGGAGAACCTGGCACTAGACTCATCTCAAACCTGGGGGAATGAAGATAAAGAGCTACTATGTAGCCCAGAATATGTTAGGAGGAACAACAGCCATAGCATTCCTCACTCACAGTGAATGTTGACATCTAATGCCATCTAGCACACGTGTTTACATACTGATAAAACCAGTAGCTACTTTTCGTTGAACAAACCTTTCAGCATTCTTTGTAGTCAGTCGACGATTCTTGAGGATCAGAGCAGCAATAGTGTGAAGGACTGAGTGGGAACACAGACTCACTAGTTGTATAGGTACTAATAGGAACAGTTGGACGCAGCCCTTCACCAATATCCACTAGATAGAGTAGCTGGCTCACTACTGTGTTGTAATTCCTCACCCCTTTGAGCACTTATCACCACTCTTCTCTACCTCCCACTGTTGTACCTCACTCAAAGGGCCACCATATGCCATGCCCACAGCTGTTAATAGCATCTTCCTCTTCAGTTACTACAACCACCTATTACTCCCTCACATCCACCCCCACTCTTCCACCTGTCTTTCCTCCTCACCATTGAGGCAGCTACTGAGCCCTCAGGAGGCTGTGTGTAAGATAATCATTTCGCCACCTACCACTCCGAGACCTCTCTTCGCCGCTACGGCCGCGCTCTACCACAAATAGTTACAATGGTTACCACAATAGCAACGACAATGATGAGTACAATTGCCACAGCAACCCCTCCAATAACGGCGGTAGTATTGCTATTTTTCGCAGCAGAGTTCTGAGAGGAGAGAGTAGGATCCTCTGTAGTAGAGTCTTCAGTAGAAGTCTCTTTGGTTGGAGTCATACTGGGAGGCAGAGTTTGGGTGAGGGAAGGTTTAGGTTCATTGGGTGGTGGGGAAGGTTTAGAGCACTCTGGATCACTGAGAGAAGAGATGGCACTGAGCAGTGGGAGTCTACAGTCATCAGTACTCGTCACAATGACGCTGGCCCCGCCTCCTCTCACCCACTCTCTATCAGAGAGACGAGGGAGCTCACTGTCTGTCTCGAGGTCCCCTCAAGTCTGGCTCGATACGTCAGGAATGACGGAGATTCCTCGAAACAGGAAAACGACTGTTCATCCAACGTATCACTACTACATTCCGTGCATCCTGCTTTCAATATCTGTATGACTTTAGTTTCAATGTCTTTTAGTTTCTGCTCTGTAAGTGTTGCCTACAGTGATAGTGTTCACACAGAATTCATAAGTCAAGAAGTTAGCATGATACTTACTATCACTTTGGGCAAGGCAATACTCCTTTAAGTCGCAGCTGAATATAGGCATCTGAAAAGATATCGAGCAGTCAAATGTGTGTTTAAAAACAGCTTACAGTCTTGCTGGGTAGTGAAGGTGTATGTAGCAGGAGGTCCAGATCCCTGACTATTGTTAGCAGTCAGAGAACAGGAGTAGAGAGTGTTGGGAGAGAAGCCAGTCACTGATAGAGAGCCAGAGACTGGGAGGAGGGGGACTGGGGGAGGGAGGAGGGGGAGGGGGAGCAGGAAAGGGTGTAGCTGGTGATGACTCCATTTTGCTGGGTGGGAGGTGGGGGAGACCAGGAGAACTCCACTTCTCTCTCTCCAGCTACTGCCCCAAACATCTCTGGAGAACCTGAGGGAGCTGTTATACACACAAACTCAAATTAAGCGTAAGAAATCTCCAAATTGTTTTTACCAGCCTCATGAGTGGTTATACTGGTAAAAACTGAAATATTGCTGGAATTCTCAGCTTACAATCTTCTTCTGTAGTGAAAGTGACAACAGCAGGAGGTCCAGATCCCTGGCTATTTTCAGCAGTCAGAGAACAGGAGTAGAGAGTGTTGGGAGAGAAGCTAGTGGCAGTGAGGCTCCCAGACTGGGAGGAGGGGGATTGGGGGAGGGAGGAGGGGGAGGGGGAGCAGGAGAGGGTGTAGCTGGTGATGACTCCATTTTGCTGGGTGGGTGGTGGGGGAGACCAGGAGAACTCCACCTCTCTATCTCCAACTACTGCCCCAAACATTTCTGGAGCATTGGGAGCTGTTTCATATATTAACATTAAGGTACGGTAGTTTTTTAAAATTATTAAGGCATATTTTTCACCTGTTACATTTAAACTAGCTGAATCATTGGATGGCTTGTTATTAGCCACAGTACAGTTGTAGAGTCCAGGCAGTCTCCCAGTCACAGTCAGAGTGTGGGTGTACTGTGCAGTCACTGGGTCATTCAACACAGTCTCAGTTGTTCCTTGGGTGACAGTGGTGGAGTCTCTGGTCCAAGTGACAGTGGTAGCAGGTCCACCAGTGGAGATACAGGCCAGGGTGAACTGAGGACTGGCTCCATTCAGGTCTGAAACCTCCGAGAATACTATATCTCCTGATATCGCAACATCTCCTATGATAACAGTTGTGACAATCATAACAGCCCTGGCCTTGATACACCATTTATTCTCTGAGATCTAAACTAAGCAACACAGACCCAGCATGACATAACTACTAGGTGGTTACCTCCATTGGCAGTATACAGTCCCACATAGACTGTCTCTCTCACTGAGATGTCAGTATCATCATGGACAGCATTAGTTGGAATATCACAGCGATAGATACCAACAGTTGGTGAGTTAATGTGACGGTTACGACGTATGTCAACTCCCTGACCCCAACGAAACTCATAGGTATCATAATATGCATTGAAAGGCAGTCTAGTTCCATTAGGGAAATACCAGTCTCCACGATAAGAACCATCATTAACACTACAACATGTGGTCAGATCAGTGATACACTGAACAGCTTCACTATCACCAATGTCAGGTCTCCACACTTCACTGACGTCCACATAGGAATGGTTGGCCAGAGTCTGGCCCATGAAGGAGACGTAAGGAAAGGTCTGTTGAGAGTGGACCTCCACCAGAGACCAGAGGAGACTCAGCAGTAACACCCGCATACTCATGCAATTGTCTTTCTCTCTCACTTTCTGGATGTCTAAGCTATAGCACTCAACTGGGTTATACGTAGATTTTGAGCAGTAAATGACGTCTCTGGATCAACAGTCAACACACAAGCCGTGTGCAAGTGCAAACCAAGTAGCTAGCAGGTTATACACTTTACAAAAAAATCTAAAATGAATGTTTTGTGTAAGGGGTTTGTCACTTTTACCTGTAGGTTGAAAGTACACAAAAACGAAGAATGGTAACTTATTATATCTTCCCACAAACAAGTAGCAAACACCATTTGCTGAATTGCTAAAGAAAACATGCTGTGGTTGAGTTCTAAACCATCACTTCCTCTCTCCTCCCTTCTTCCCCAGTATGCATGGTGGCATCATTTGGAAACTGAACCACTAGGATTATGACCAGGTTCAAGGCACATGACTCTGTTCACCTATTACCATCAGTCTATTGTGTAACAGTTTCATTTTGCCTGAGACTAGACTGCAAAAATCTCTGTCATTATCGACTCTTGTTTCTTGCTCAGAAGGTTTTTAAATGGTCTAAGGAACCTGGGGATTTGTCGGTATACTTTTAGCTGACTGAGAAAAGTTTGTGATCCCAATCCTGCTTCTAAACAAGTTACTTTCGACGTCTAAGGTGCTATTCGATTAATGCGTTCTGATTGCATTACTTTACGTAACACTTTCTTAGCATCTGCTTGTAGTCTGAAAAGGCTCGTGTGAGTAGCTAAACAAGACAGTGCACAATTTTGAACGTTTTGATGAGAGAATAGTGCGTGAGTCTAATTAAACAGCATATATGTAAGTACTGAACAAATCTCTATAGTCCTACAGTATACGTTCACTTGTCCTCTCCTGGTATCATCTCATACATCTTCTCTTCCTCAATCGGTCCAAAATCTGACGATGGTGAGATGTTCTGGCTTTCTCTTCGTCATCCCATAGGACCCACTCTAGGCTTGCGGTAATTATCGGGAATAATTTCGAAATAATAGCAAAGCAAAAGCAGCAAGCATAATCCGGTGCATAATAGCAAAGACACACGCGCGCGCACACCGCGCCTACTTTTATAATTATGCGGGCCGCATTACACGTGGCACGATGTCGTCGTCCTCGCTCGCTCCGGGTCGCCCGAGCAGCAGTGCGAGCACGACGTCAAGCCGTGCGAGGATGGGTCAGGCTCTTCTGTACCTTCTACGTCCTGCAGCAGCGTGCGTTACCCGGCGCTATGGCGCTAAAATCAGCGCCAAGCACAATTTTCAGAGAAAATGAAGCGCCGGGTCCTAGCTCTTGCCTACGCGTCTCTGCGCAATACGGGCACACGCGAACGTGGAGTTACCGGTTGTTAGCTGAACTTTGCAATTGGGTATAGCGCCAAGGCCGTCCCTGGCGCCATGTTTTTGGCCCCAGAGATGTTGCAGGTTGACACCCCTGTTAGTAAAGCAGGCGCCTCTGGCCAGCACCAACAGGAAAAGGAAAGTTGCGGCGCAACAGGGCTTAACATTGCAAGATTATATTATGTTCTCCATCTGTTGTAGGTCATTTTTGATCAGGTTTTTTGAGCATAATTTGGGAATAATAGCAGCAAACCGTAAGAATTGTAGCAACAAAATATGAGCATTAAAGAATAGAATAATACCCAAAAAAAGTGGCATAATTATCTCAAGCCTAACCCACTCACTAACTTCAATCTTCCACATACCTACCTTGCTTACTTTAAGGTCTTTTTTTCTTGTTCAAACGTGAATTTTATGCAGTAATAAGTTTCAACGGGTACATAACTGCATTTTGGGAGTTTGTAAATGCATTAATGGGTGACTATTGTTGATACTTCATGGCAAGTTTTTTTTTCAAAATTCTCAAGCCTTCATAATTCACAAGTACTTTTCCATGCATTCTGTGCACGAAAACACTAGGTGTACACAGTTTTCTCAAAATTATGCACATTGTATATATGGCGTTCTGCGCATTATACGGTGAATCGAATCTGGTGCTATACTTTTGGAATGGAACAATGAGTGGTATAATAATTATATATATACTATAATAATGGAAAATTAGAGCTGGGTAATTTAAATTGCGCAATCTGATTGGTCCGTGCGCGGACTCTAATTCGAGTAGAGCGAATTTTCCGGACTCTAAATAAAACTTTCTCCGGACTCTAAATTTGGCGCATGCGCAATGGCTCACTTACGTTGGGCGGAGTCCCCCAACGGTCTGCGAAGGTGTATAGAGTCGAGCCCGTTGTCGACGTCCTCCCTGGGCCTCTCGCTTGACTTCCCAGCGATAAAGCAGCGCTCGTTCGCGGTTTCAGATGCACCGAATTTGAATTGCGCGCACGCGTTGCCATAGCTCTAAACAAGTTAGACGCCTCGTCCATGGAAACTACGCGCATTAGAGCGCCTTGGGGGCCCTTAGTAGCGTCCTCGCTGCGCTCGAACGCCGACAGCCCGGGGCCCCCGCGGCTCTCTAATGCGCGTAGTTTCCTGGACTCGGCATCTAACTTATATATAAAGTACGTCACACCAGAAAATAAACTATGTCCAAAATCACCAGAGAAAATACGTGAAAATTAAGGTGTACAGTAAAGACTAAAAGAAGGGGTTGACTTACATGCGAATATTGCCAAGCCAGCTAAGAAGCATTTATATACACAACATTACGGTGTACAGGTAAGAGTCTGTTATTATGTAATCTGAGGCAATCAAAATCCAAGGGGTGTGTCCTAACAAGCTTGAGCATTTCAGGTAATTACAGTCAGTTTTCTGCAGAGATAGTCTCATATTACATATCATCCTCTGCTGCCCCGTGAGAAGAGGTCTCGATGGGAGGGAGGGTTATTTCATAAGACTCGTCCTCAGTAGTGGTTTCTGGAAGGGTGGCTTCCTCAGTAGTGGTTTCTGGAGGTGTGGCTTCATGAGACTCTTTGTTGGCAGTTGGAACTTTGTCTGTGTCACTTTCCATGGGTTCGTACTCCTGCTGTGGGGCTATCATCTCATAGGCTCTGTTGGTACCCATGTTATAGGGCCTGTGTGGAGGAATGCTGCAGTATTACTAGCTGTGCATACGAGTGGGTAATGGTGCATGTGCTGTGTGTCAGCTATGGGTTAACTTCGCAATCTAAATTATATCTTTCTCTGTGGCACTATTACTGAAAATTTATACATACAGTATTACTTATGTGATAGGTATATTATAAGTTAGTACATCACTGAAGGTTTTTTGGTTATTTATATATATTCCTGTGTGAATGTGTAAACGATGGAGGTGGCATAATTATGTATTTACTGCTCATTGGTCTTGGTTGGTACACCACCCCCCCGGCGAATCTTCCACACTATTGTTGTAGAAGTAACAGCTATCACGATGGCAACAATAACAACCACCACTCCTGCAACTACTGAAGGGGTGTTGTTGGAAGATGAGCCAACTGCATCTGTAGAAGGTGGAGGGGTGTAGGAGCACTCTGGATCACTGGGAGAAGTAGTTGCCACTGAGCAGTTAGCATCGATAGTCATCAGTACTCCAGTCACAATGACACTGGCCCTGCCTCCTCTCACCCAGGCCTCTATCAGAGAGATGAGGGAGCCACTGTCCCTCTCTGACGTCCACCCCAGTCTGGCTCGATATGTCAGGAATGACGGAGATTCCTCAAAACAGGAAAACGACTGTTCATCCAACATATCGCTACTACATTCGGCGCATCCTGCTTTCAATATCTGTACGATTTTGGTTTCAATGTCTTTTAGTTTCTGCTCTGTAAGAGTAGCCTGAGGAAATCACAATGCAAACTTATTTTAAGAAATGAGTAGCAGCGCCCTTACTATTACTTCAGAGCACGGAAGTACACTCTGGAGTCGTAGCTGAAAATATTTATCTGCAGAAGGGAGTGAACTAAACAAAACTGAAATAGTGCTGGAATTCTCAGCTTACAATCTTTTGTAGTGAAAGTGACAACAGCAGGAGGTCCAGATCCCTGGCTATTTTCAGCAGTCAGAGAACAGGAGTAGAGAGTGTTGGGAGAGAAGCCAGTGGCAGTGAGGCTCTCAGACTGGGAGGATGGGGACTGGGGGAGGGAGGAGGGGGAGGGGGAACAGGAGAGGCTGTAGCTGGTGATGACTCCATTTTGTTGGGTGGGAGGTGGGGGAGACCAGGAGAACTCCACCTCTCTCTCTCCAGCTACTGCCCCCAACATCTCTGGAGCATTAGGAGCTGTTTATTGACTTTAGTTGATTACTACATACTAACAGTAATGTACAGATTAAGGCATATTTTTTACCTGTTACATTTAAACTAGCTGAATCATTGGATGGCTTGTTATTAGCCACAGTACATGTGTAGAGTCCAGGAAATCTCCCAGTCACAGTCAGAGTGTGAGTGTAGTTTGCAGTCACTGGGTCATTTAACACAGTCTGGGTTCCTTGGGTGACAGTGGTGGAGTCTCTGGTCCAAGTGACAGTGGTAGCAGGTCCACCAGTGGAGATACAGGCCAGGGTGAACTGAGGACTGGCTCCAAGGGCTTCGGAGAACTCAATTTCACCTGCTGATATTTTAATGTCTCCTACAAAAATAACCGTTTTGACAATCATAACAGCCCTACAATTCGTGGTCTGACATCTAGATTATTCTAAAGAATGCAGACAAAGCATGACAGCCTGAAAGTAACTGGTTACCTCCACTGGCAGTATAGAGTCCCACATAGACTGTGTCTCCCACTGAGATGTCAGTATCATGATGGACAGCATTAGTTGGAATATCACAGCGATAGATACCAGTTGATGAGTTAGCATTAGTGTTACGACGTATTTCAACTCCCTGAGATACACGAACCTCAAAGGTATCAACATTAGGTGCAGCGAAAGGCAGTCTAGTTCCATTAGGGAAATACCAGTCTCCACGATGAGCACCATTTGTATAATTACAACATGTGGCCAGGTCAGTGATACACTGAACACCTACACCACCAGCACCATCAGGTCTCCCCACTAGACTGGTGTTCACATAGGAATGGTTGGCCAGAGTCGTGCCATTGAAGGAACCATAAGGAAAGGTCTGAGAGTGGACCTCCACCAGAGACCACAGGAGACTCAGCAGTAGCACCCACATACTAATGCAGTTGTCTTTCTCTTAAATATCTGTGTCGAAGCCACAACAAAACTCAACTGGGTTGTAGATTGAGCAGTACCACTTACAATTCCTCCGTATCCACATACAACACGCAACCAAACCAGTGCAACCCAAGTAGCTAGCAGGTAAAGCAATCTTATACAAATCTAAGATGAAGGTTTTGTGTAAAGGGTTTTTCACTTTTACCTGTGTTTAAAGGAAAGTAGACAAAATGGAGAATGGTAACCTATCTTCCCGTAAACAAGTAGGAGACACCATCTGCTGTAGTGTTAAAGACAACATGCCGTAGTTGAGTTAAAGGCTTTTTTAAGCCCTCATCCTCCTACTCACCCCCATCCCCACCTTCTCTCCCAGACTGGCGACATCATGTGGATGGGAAACTGAACCACTAGTATTACGACATGGTTCAAGGCACATGCATGGCTGAGACTGGATTGTAACAATCTCTCCCATTTATCGACTCTTGTTTATTGCTCAGATGGTTTTAAGGATGGTCTCAGGGACCTGGGAATTTGTCAGTATAATAATTATACTTTTAGCTGGCTGAGAAAATTTTGTGATCCCAATCCTTCTTCTAAACAAGTGACTTTCGACCTCTAAGCCTCGATTTATACTTATTGATTGCATCACTTTACACCTTCTGAGCATCTGCAAAGAATCGTGTGTGAGAAGCTAAACAAAACAGTGCACAATTTTGGAAATGTATGTAGTGCATGAGGAAATAGTGTGCGAGTCTAATTAAAGAGTATTATAAGTACTGAACAAATCTACAAATCCTACAGTATACGTTCACTTGTCTTCTCCTGGTATCATTTCATACATCTTATCTTCCTCAACCGGTCCAATATCTGACGATGGTGAGATGGTAGGGGCACCCCCTATCTTCTCTGGCTTTCTCTTCGTCATCCCATAGGACTGACTCACTAACTTCAATCTTCCACATACATACCTTGCTTACTTTAAGGTCTTCTTTTCTTGTTCAAACGTGGATTTTATGCAGTGTAATATGTAGGGATGGATGTATGATTTTTGTTGTCGGTTAAAGCATCTTCTTGTTGGCATCCTTTTTCATAATTTACGCCATCCCTACATCCCCCTTCATTTTGAAGAAATGATTTTTCCACTTGTTCCACTTATTTTTTTAGCGCATGCTAAGGCCCACCGGCCCCACCCTTTTCGCGCAGCAGAGCGAGGGGGGCTGCTGCGTATTATATAGTAAGGACGCGCGCGCGATCTGGGTCCCCCCCGGGCCCGGGCCCCAGCTAGGCCGGGTTACGTAATAATTTCCGCGCACTTGCGCGCGCCTCTCGTATATAGGCGCATGCGAGACAAAATATTATTCAACAATGCATGTGATTTGTTGTGCAGGAGAGTTCACTCTTCTGAAGAGGTCCATCTACCCAGCTGAAGTAAAGCATAAAACTAACCCAACATTCATTGTACAATATGCTTTGTTGTGAATTGTGAAGGAAAGTTTTTTCTTTAGGAGAGGTCTATTCCAGCTGAAGTGAAAGGTGTAGAGGCCAAATCAGGGGTATATAGCTAGTAGCAAGCAGGCAGTAGGAGCCAGAAGTTTGCAGGGTTCAGGGTCTAGCTTGAGAGTGCAGTTGCAGTCCAACCCCTATATAGACAGAATATATAGATAGTATGCACCATCAAGTGAAACACGAAGCATAATACAGAGGAGTAGACAGACAAGGCTAGGTCAGAAGTGGTATATATAAGGGTGCAGGAATGTATAATACAAGTCAGCAGTGGTGATAAGGGGTAGGAAAACACTTCAGAGCCCCACCTGCCCAGCAACTCCCAGATAATCTTATAAGTATAGGTTAACGCTTGGTTCTGAAGCTGTACAGGCATATCCCGAAGCTGTTTACTCTAGCACCAGGGGGTAGAGTAAACAGCTGAGGGGATATCCAGTACCCCTGAAGGTAACCAAGGCGTTAACCAATTTGTAGCCTAGCAACCGTACTAATTGCCTAGCAAGCATATCATTTTACCTGGGTTGTGAGAGAAATCGGTGGGCGAGACGAGGGAAAGCAGGCCGAGAGCAAGCTTGCGTGAACCCATGCTGCCTGTTGACCGTTTGTTCGAGCGATTACTACTTTAGCTAGCGGTGTAGCGTGCAATTGTAGCGGGCTGCTGTAGCGCGGACCAAGCAGAGAAGACAAGACTCCGCGCAGACCTGGAATGACGTTCTTTGGAGTCTCCTTCGTATACCACGTACGCTACAGCTCAGCTATGGTGCAGCTAAGCTGACATTTTTGAACAGCGTGTTCAAAACGACACAAGTGACGCACGGCACACAGCCCTCTCGCTCCAGCTCTCGCCTTTTTCTGGCTTGCGTGCGCATCTTCTCGCTTACTGGCTCCCACTTTTCCCTTGCGTGCCAGCTTGGGATGTAGCCACAGCCATCTACAGCTTACCAAGAAAGGTCACTGGCCATTGTTTGCTCATTAGATCGTTGTGTAAACTGTGGCTACCCAGCCAGTGAATACTCATATTGACTCAATTAAAGGCAACCACACATACTTGGGATATGTGTATTGATGTGCTGGCTGCTTGGGTACTGGGAATACTACTAGCTTGGTGCCTTTGAAAATCAGCAAACCTAGGTTACAATGGCTGGTTATCCTTCCCACTGTCTGCATTACCTCTATAGTGCAGCAATATTTTTCTTAAATGGGCTCACAGCTGCCTTTCCTTACCAGGGTCAGCATGATAGGTGGCCCTTTACCTTACCAGGGTCAGACCGACAAAGGGATCTACCTCTAGCCTTTATATTCTCAGAATTATGCACATAATATCTACTGCCCTCCTTCTTTTCGAGTGATAACGCAAAAACTGAACTTATCTCAAAGGATGGAGAAGCCCAGGTGGCAGTGGTGACAGCAGAGCAGTGGTAGAGCGCAGTGGAGGGCCTTGCGACTGAAAGAACAGGGTGGGTTCTTGTTATCAGCCACGACTGTCAGCAGAGAAGTGCTGGCTAGAGGCCGAGGGGGTGCAGAAGGTTGAACTGGAAGGAGAGTCGTCAGGCACCCCTTATTAAAATAGGCAATGAGGGAATGCAGACAACTTGCAGGGGTTACCTTGAAACATAATTAACTGTGGCCACAAACCCAAGCTGCAGTAGAGTACAGACCTTGGAGTAAAGTATACGTGATGATAATTGCAATAGCAAGACTTACTTTTGACCGTGGCGACTACAGCACAATACTCAGCAGTGCGGACAAGACAGACACGGAGTGTCACGTGAAGGTGACAACGTCAGATTGTGGCCGTCCCGTGGAACCTCGAAAGAAAATTGGCAATGAGCTGGATTGCAGCTAGCTAAAGTACACACAACAGTAGCTCCTTACCAAAAGACGCATAGCTAGGCCGAAATTCGGGAGCAAACCCAGGCGAGTGAAAAACCAGCGGCCGCACGACGGGGGGACCACGTGGTCCGCTCTAACGCGCGCCGCGCCCCTGTCTGGCGCATGCATGCGCACGGCCGGCTCACTGATGCTGCTGAGTTAGCAGCAAATATGGCGTTGTTCAGTGTCGACCATGGAAGAGCTCCATGATCTACCGTAGTGACTTGCGGCAAGAAAGAAATGATCGCTTGATGTCCGTGCACACCTCCGGCGAAATTGGAGACGTTCAGTGAAAAAATCAGCGCTTCAGCTGGTACTGGTAAGGAGATAGCGGGTTTAAAGAAGAAGAAGATGAAGAATATGATGACACGAAAATCAGAAATCGCGTATGAGCAGATTCTCGTGTCGAGAATTGCAGGGACGTATGAAACTTTTGGGCATGTGTATAGGTAGATATGGACCCGTGAGTGATTTGTGGTGTGTTTTGAAGGCATAGCTAGCCATTCTCGCCGAGTTTCGAGGCGTTTTGTATGCGGATCACGTGAGATTTCACTCGTGTCATCCCTACATAGAGCGTCTACCGACGCTCTGATACGTGAAAATTAAGGTATACAGTAAGACTAAAACAAAGTCAATGAAGGGGTTGACTTACATATTATTGCCAAGCCAGCTAAGAAAAAAGCATTATACACAGCATTACGGTGTACAGGTAAAAGTCTGTTATTATGTAATCTGAGGCAATCAAAATCCAAGGGGTGTGTCCTAACAAGCTTGAGCATTTCAGGTAATTACAGTCAGTTTTCTGCAGAGATAGTCTCATATTACATATCATCCTCTGCTGCCCCGTGAGAAGAGGTCTCGATGGGAGGGAGGGTTATTTCATAAGACTCGTCCTCAGTAGTGGTTTCTGGAAGGGTGGCTTCCTCAGTAGTGGTTTCTGGAGGTGTGGCTTCATGAGACTCTTTGTTGGCAGTTGGAACTTTGTCTGTGTCACTTTCCATGGGTTCGTACTCCTGCTGTGGGGCTATCATCTCATAGGCTCTGTTGGTACCCATGTTATAGGGCCTGTGTGGAGGAATGCTGCAGTATTACTAGCTGTGCATACGAGTGGGTAATGGTGCATGTGCTGTGTGTCAGCTATGGGTTAACTTCGCAATCTAAATTATATCTTTCTCTGTGGCACTATTACTGAAAATTTATACATACAGTATTACTTATGTGATAGGTATATTATAAGTTAGTACATCACTGAAGGTTTTTTGGTTATTTATATATATTCCTGTGTGAATGTGTAAACGATGGAGGTGGCATAATTATGTATTTACTGCTCATTGGTCTTGGTTGGTACACCACCCCCCCGGCGAATCTTCCACACTATTGTTGTAGAAGTAACAGCTATCACGATGGCAAACAATAACAACCACCACTCCTGCAACTACTGAAGGGGTGTTGTTGGAAGATGAGCCAACTGCATCTGTAGAAGGTGGAGGGGTGTAGGAGCACTCTGGATCACTGGGAGAAGTAGTTGCCACTGAGCAGTTAGCATCGATAGTCATCAGTACTCCAGTCACAATGACACTGGCCCTGCCTCCTCTCACCCAGGCCTCTATCAGAGAGATGAGGGAGCCACTGTCCCTCTCTGACGTCCACCCCAGTCTGGCTCGATATGTCAGGAATGACGGAGATTCCTCAAAACAGGAAAACGACTGTTCATCCAACATATCGCTACTACATTCGGCGCATCCTGCTTTCAATATCTGTACGATTTTGGTTTCAATGTCTTTTAGTTTCTGCTCTGTAAGAGTAGCCTGAGGAAATCACAATGCAAACTTATTGTAAGGATGAGTAGCAGCTCCCTTACTATCACTTCAGAGCATGGAAGTACACTCTGGAGGCGTAGCTGAAAATACTTATCTGCAGAAGGGAGTGCACTACACAGAACTGAAATAGTGCTGGAATTCTCAGCTTACAATCTTTTGTAGTGAAAGTGACAACAGCAGGAGGACCAGATCCCTGGCTATTTTCAGCAGTCAGAGAACAGGAGTAGAGAGTGTTGGGAGAGAAGCCAGTCACTGATAGAGAGCCAGAGGACTGGGAGGAGGGGGACTGGGGGAGGGAGGATGGGGAGGGGGAGCAGGAGAGGGTGTAGCTCGTGATGGCTCCATTTTGCTGGGTGGGAGGTGGGGGAGACCAGGAGAACTCAACTTCTCTCTCTCCAGCTACTGCCCCAAACATCTTTGGAGCATTAGGAGCTGTTTTCGGAAATAAAGTCTAGTCAATTACCACCCTCGGCGCACTGCGCATGCGCGGTACCGCTAATAGTTGATGGGTTGGGCTAAGAATACGCGGCTAGTAGCTCGCGGAGAGTCTGACGCGGGCTAGCTACACTAGTAGATAGCATGCGGGAGTCAATACATGCCCTTAGATGTGACTTCTTGAGCCTCCAAGGTACACAGAGAGAGCGAATCAGGTAACGGTAAGCGCAGTTCGATTATGCAATTGGCTTTTTAGCTTGTTTCACTGCATATCTCTCGAACGCAGTCGTTTCACCTTTTTATTTTCAGGCTCGCGTAGTTCTGAAGCCGCTGGTATCACTAATAGGCTTCTTTTTTTTTTCATTTTTTTTTTCAACGTAAACAACAAGCTACTATATATACTCAATAAACGACCAAACAATACAAAACAAACAAAGCAAACAAAACAGAAGTCAATATAAAACAGACGAAAACACAAAAACAAAAACAAACAAACAAAACAAACAAAACAACAGACAGATTAAATAATCCACCTCGTAGCCTGTAGTGCCAGAATAAGCATCGACACACAGACAGACAGACAGACAGACAGGCAAACCAACTACTGTAACCCTTGCTGTGCATGCGCACCGAGGGTTAATAACATGTACAGTATTATTTAAGGTTATCATCATTACCTGTTACATTTAAACTAGCTGAATCAATGGATGGCTTGTTATTAGCCAGGGTACATGTGTAGAGTCCAGGCAGTCTCCCAGTCACAGTCAGAGTGTGGGTGTACTGTGCAGTCACTGGGTCATTCAACACAGTCTCAGTTGTTCCTTGGGCGACATTGGTGGAGTCTCTGGTCCAAGTGACAGTGGTAGCAGGTCCACCAGTGGAGATACAGGCCAGGGTGAACTGGGGACTGGCTCTATTGAGGTCTGAAACTTCTGAGAATACTATATCTCCATATATCACAACATCTCCTATAACAACAGTTGTGATAGTCATACATTATCGTTTTATCGTTTACAAAGTGAATGCAGCCCCAGCACGTAGTTTTACCTCCATTGGCAGTATACAGTCCCACATAGACTGTGTCTCTCACTGAGATGACTTTATCATCATGGACAGCAGCAGTTGGAATATAACAGCGATAGATACCAGTTGGTGAGTTAGCATTAGTGTTACGACGTATTTCAACTCCCTGCCGTACACGAACCTCAAAGGTATCAACATTAGGTGCAGCGAAAGGCAGTCTAGTTCCATTAGAGAAATACCAGTCTCCACGATGAGCACCATTTGTATAATTACAACATGTGGCCAGGTCAGTGATACACTGAACACCTACACCACCACCACCACCAGCACCATCAGGTCTCCCCACCAGACTGAGGTCCACATAGGAATGGTTGGCCAGAGTCATGCCATTGAAGGAGACATAAGGAAAGGTCTGAGAGTGGACCTCCACCAGAGACCAGAGGAGACTCAGCAGTAGCACCGACATACTCATACCTGCATACTGCGAACGTCGCCGAACGATCACGCGCAACAACGCCGAATATCAATTGCGCATGCGCATGCGCAAAGATGGAGCGCCCTGGCTCGCTCGGAAAAAGTTGACCCAACGCGCGTTGCTGCGTTACTAAAAATAGTTGCGCCTAAAAGTCCACTAACTAGTTCTCTATCAGTAACGTAATATCTATCCAGTCAGTTGTCCTCTCCAGGGATCACCTCGTACACCTCCTCAGACTCAGGGAGTTTGGGGAGAGACATCTTGTGAGGGACGAGGAGGAGGTGAGGGACAGAGGATAATATCGTATTCTCCTTCGTCCCCAGCTCTCAGTGGGATCTCATACGCCCCAGTCACCTTCCCTTCCTCCTTTACTGTGTGGTAGGCAGAGTTGGTGGAGGTTGGAACGACTCCAGGAGAACCTGGTACTAGACTCATCTCAAACCTGGGAGAATGAAAACAAAGAGCTAGTCTGTAGCCCAGTGTATGTTAGGAGGAACAACAGCTATAGCATTCCTCACTCACAGTGAATATTGACTGTATATCTAATGCCATTTAGCACATGTATTTACATAGTGATAAAACCAGTAGCCACTTTTCGTTGAAACTAACTTTTCAGCAGTCTTTGTAGACAGTCGACGATTCTTGAGGACCAGAGCAACGACAATGACAATAGCAACGACAATGATGAGCACAATTGCCACAGCAACCCCTCCAATAACGGTGGTAGCATTGTCATTTGCTGCAGCAGAGTTCTGAGAGGAGAGAGTAAGGTCCTCTGTACCAGAGTCTTCAGTAGAAGTCTCTTTGGTCGGAGTCATACTGGGAGGCAGAGTTTGGGTGAGGGAAGGTTTAGGTTCATTGGGTGGTGGGGAAGGTTTAGAGCACTCTGGATCACTGGGAGAAGAGATAGCCACTGAGCAGTTAGCATCGATAGTCATGAGTACTCCAGCCACAATGACACTGGCCCCGGATCCTCTCACCCAGGCCTCTATCAGAGAGATGAGGGAGCCACTGTCTGTCTCTGACGTCCCCTCCAGTCTGGCTCGATATGTCAGGAATGACGGAGATACCTCAAAACAGGAAAACGACTGTTCATCCAACACATTACTACTGCATTCGGCTCATCCTGCTTTCAATATCTGTATGATCTTGGTTTCAATGTCTTTTAGTTTCTGCTCTGTAAGTGTCGCCTATGGTGATAGTGTTCACAGAATTCAAATTAAGTCAAGAAGTTAGGATGATGCTTACTATCACGTTTAGGCAAGGCAATACTCCTTTAAGTCGCAGTTGAAAATAGGCATCTGAAAGAAGATGATCAGGCAGTCAAATTGAGTTTAAATGAAAGAAAGAAGGCTTACAGTCTTGCTGGGTAGTGACAGTGACAACAGCAGGAGGTCCAGATCCCTTACTATTGTTAGCAGTCAGAGAACAGGAGTAGAGAGTGTTGGGAGAGAAGCCAGTCACTGAGAGAGAGCCAGAGGACTGGGAGGAGGGGGACTGGGAGAGGGAGGAGGGGGAGGGGGAGCAGGAGAGGGTGTAGCTGGTGATGACTCCATTTTGCTGGGTGGGAGGTGGGGGAGACCAGGAGAACTCCACTTCTCTCTCTCCAGCTACTGCCCCAAACATCTCTGGAGCATTTGGAGCTGTTTTTGGAATTAAGTCTTTTGTCTATTCTAACATTAATGTAATCAAGGTTATCATTTACCTGTTACATTTAAAGTAGCTGAATCAATGGATGGCTTGTTATTAGCCACAGTACATGTGTAGAGTCCAGGCAGTCTCCCAGTCACAGTCAGAGTGTGGGTGTACTGTGCAGTCACTGGGTCATTCAACACAGTCTCAGTTGTTCCTTGGGCGACATTGGTGGAGTCTCTGGTCCAAGTGACAGTGGTAGCAGGTCCACCAGTGGAGATACAGGCCAGGGTGAACTGAGGACTGGCTCCAAGGGCTTCGGAGAACTCAATTTCACCTGCTGATATTTTAATGTCTCCTACAAAAATAACCGTTTTGACAATCATAACAGCCCTACAATTCGTGGTCTGACATCTAGATTATTCTAAAGAATGCAGACAAAGCATGACAGCCTGAAAATAACTGGTTACCTCCACTGGCAGTATACAGTCCCACATAGACTGTGTCTCTCACTGAGATGTCAGTATCATCATGGACAGCATTAGTTGGAATATCACAGCGATAGATACCAGTTGTTGTTGAGTGAACATGATGGCTACGACGTATTCAACTCTCTGAGCTACACGACCTCAAAGGTATCAACATCAGGTGCAGTGAAAGGCAGTATAGTTCCATCAGGGAAATACCAGTCTCCACGATAAGCACCATCACTACCAGTACAACATGTAGCCAGGTCAGTGATACACTGAACACCTTCACCACCACCATAATCATCAGGTCTCCCCACTAGACTGAGGTCCACATAGGAATGGTTGGCCAGAGTCTGGTCCATGAAGGAGAGACGGGGAAAGGTCTGAGAGTGGACCTCCACCAGAGACCAGAGGAAACTCAGCAGTAGCGCCCACATACTCATGCATTGTCTTTCTCTTAAATATCTGTCGAAGCCACAACAAAACTCAACTGGGTTGTAGATTGAGCAAGTACCACTTACAATTCCCTTCCGATCCCAATACAACACGCAACCAAACCAGTGCAACCCAAGTAGCGAGCAGGTAAGCGGAATCTATACTACAAACTCTAGGATGACGTTTGTGTAAAGAGTGGGTGGGTTCACTTTTACCGTGTTGGGTGATAGGAGAAAGTAGACAAAATGTGACTGGTAACCTCTACTCCGATAAACAAGTAGGAGACACCATCTGCTGTAGTGTTAAAGACAACATGCCGTAGTTGAGTTAAAGGCTTTTTTAAGCCCTCATCCTCCTACTCACCCCCATCCCCACCTATCTCCAGACTAGCCCGACATCATTGTGGATTGGAAACGTGAACACTAGCTATTACGACATGGTCAGGCACAGCATGGTCTGAGACTGGATTGTAACAATCTCTCTCCATTTATCGACTTCTTGTTTATTGCTCAGATGGTTTAAGGATGGTCTCAGGGACCTGGGAATTGTCAGTATAATAATTATACTTTTAGCTGGCTGAGAAATTTTGTGATCCCAATAATCCTTCTTCTAAACAAGTGACTTTCGACTCTAAGCCTCGATTTATCTTATTGATTGCATCACTTTAACACCTTCTGAGCATGCAAGATCGTGTGTAGAACTAAACAAAACAGTGCACAACTAATGAAAATGTATTTAGTCATGAAGGAAATAGGTGCGAGTCTAAATTAAAGAGTATATAAGTACTGAACAAATCTCCAATCCTACAGTATACGTTCACATGTCCTCCTCCGGGTATCATTTCATACATCTTATCTTCCTCAACCGTCCAATATCTGGACGATGGTGAAGATGGTACGGCAAACCCCTATCTTCTCTGGCTTTTCTCCTCGTCACCCATAGGACCTGACTCACTACTTCAATCGTTCCACATACATACCTTGCTTACTTTAAAGGTCTTCTATTTCTTGTTCAAACTTGGATATTATGCATGTAATATGTAAAGGGATGGATGTAAATGATCTTTGTTGTCGGTTAAAAGCATCTTCTTGTTGTCATCCCTTTCAATAATTTACTGCCATCCCGACATCCACCCCCTTCAGACATTTGAAGAAATGATTTCCACTTGTTCCACTACATTTTTTTGCGCAATGCTAACGCCCCACCACCCCACCCTTTTCGCGCAGCAGAGCGAGGGGG
>CASHTH010004173.1:0-22844 GCA_030341885.1 Geodia barretti
TCCATGACCAACACTATGGCACGACGTGGCTCTTTATAGACAAGACAAGCACCAACTCTCTAGTGTATATATAGATTGGTGACAATTTAAAAGCTATAGGCTGTAAGAACCCTCACTTTATTTTTAGGAAGAACACTTCGACATGTAGCCAACACTGCTAGAGACATGAAGTAGTCATCCAGTGGAAAATCTACATCTCGTCGGCCCTTGGTATTTTGTTCTGTGATATACACCTAATAATTTGTACATACACAATGAGGCACAATCATTTACCGGGGATTTCAGGGACACTTTTGTTACATAAGGGACACTTGTCTTTGTCAGGTTTCTGGTAACCTCCGGACAAACACATGGGACATCGATTACCGTCTTCTTCTGGTTTCCACTTGGTCTGAGGTATCGTTCTGAAAGATGATATACCAGACTAAAAACCAGTCATGCTAAAATTGTGTGTACCTTGACTCGTCTAATTTTATTTCAGATCTTTCAGATCTATTGTCATTTTTGCAATGTTGCCGTACCCACTCTCCATATACTCATACCGCCTAAGTTAATAGATGTATGAATATCTCCATTGGTTATGTATCAGTTTATCTCACGTGATATTCATATCTGGTAGTCGTCCAAGAGTTTCATATGTATCTCTACCATTTTTATAATACTTGGCAAACACCACATTCTTGATCCCAGATTGAGCCACCAGCTTAGAGCAGTCATGACAAGGAGAGAGGGTCACATAGAGAGTACAGGCTGACAAGTCGGCCTCTCTTCTAGATCCCGCAATCATGGTGTTCACCTCTGCATGACAATCTGAAACAGAACGTATAAGCAATAATAGCTTATGAAAAAACGGTATTACTATATTCAGATTGGACAGAGCCCCAGTCCATCTTGTTATCCTTGAAACCACGACCATCGGCATTCCATTGTAGCCTAGGGCAACCAGACGATGTGGAGCTGGGTGTTACTAGACAGACTCCAATCTGAGATTTTTGCATGGAGATTTTAGCATAGAATAGTTTTTAGAACAGTTAAAAACCTGATATTTGATGTCTTTGGACCTTGTGCTTGATAAAAATGCCATTGCCATAAAGAAATCCCGGTAGGAAGGCCCTACAAAAAAGATGCACAAAAACTTAACTGGTTAGTATCAGCAAATCCTCACACTTACGTTGGTCGGTTCTTCTTCACATGCAGGTTCATTTGTTTATCTTTTTTCTTATTTTGTTCAGCTTTTCCCTTATATTCCAATTCTTTAAAAATGACTTCATTTCCAGGAATATCTATCAGAAACTTCATTTCTTCTTCACGAATCCGAATATAGCACTTGTATTTCCTTCAGGGAGGTAAGTAATTAATACAAAGATTACATGTGCAATAGAATTCCTTGAAACATGCGTTTGGCGTTATAGACGAGTCTTTCAAACATCCTCTTCTACTTCTTTTCCACCTGTCCACTATCCACACAACTCTGATGCCAGCATTAACTCATCTGCGCGCGGTAATGCGCATGCGTGAATAATAACCGCCGTCCGCGTGTTTTTTCGAGTTCGTGCGGTTGCCGTTTGTTTGCGTGTTTATACTTGGTGTAGCCCGCAGACGAAGCCCAGATTCGTTCTCGTGTGTTATAAAGCCTAGTGGTCATCTTAGAGCCGCAAGGAGGCCGACGTTTCCTTTCCATGGCAGATCTGCATTCATCGCTCTTAGACGCGGATTCTACGCGCTGGAGGTGGGGCAGCTGCTGCGCACACCACCCGCCTTTTCATTTTGTCGCTACATGCGCAAACTGTGCGCCACTCAAAGGTCAAGGGGTAGCAGGTCGCGTGCCAGCGACTAGCGGCGACGGCACCTAGGACGAAGAGAGTAGTGAGTGTTCTACGCGTCTATAGTATGCCGAGTCGCGTGGCTAAGCATCCGCGTAAGACCGAATCTATAGTATAGATCCGTGTCTCCCCGCTCGCGCAGATGATGAAGAGATGGCCTGGGTGCAATCAAAACATGGAGGTTTGGTAGTGTAGAGAGAGCACTTTGTCAGGTCCACTCGCGAATTTTTGCATTCAGTAGAGCTTTTAACTCGCATGAGATTTTGCCCTGTAAAATTAATATTGATTTTCGTAACATTATTTGTATAATTACATACCTTCTTTGCAGTATCCAGGCTTATTACATGAAGCGAATCATTGGATACAATACAAGCTCCAGTGAAATCACCCTAAGGTGGAAGAGTGGGGAAATTGACTCATTATCGTTTGTAACAGTAATGCAAGGCACTAGCTAAATGCACGTGAAGCTTCAACCTATTATTATGAACAATAAAAGCATACTTTACTAGAATGACTTTTAGACAGTATTGCTACTGTCATAAAGTAGTCATCCACTGCCAGTGGAAAAATTGACTGATCTGATTCTTCCGATCCAGAGAGAAGCTCAACTGGTCCTGCTTCCTTAAATTTGCTCTTTTCCTCCTCGTCAACAGTACACACTTCAAGTGTGTTTAAATCAACCCTCAAAATATCAGACCTACACAGGAGACGATAAATGTGACTGGCAGTTTGGCGTAGGATCGCCTAATTGGCAATTGGCACTGCATACAGTGGAACCTCTCATAACGGACCCTCCGAGAAGCGGACAAAACGCTAAGTCAGAACGGATTGAAACTATCGTAGAACTAATACCTCCGAAAAGCGGACGTATTTTGCCTCCGAGATCCGGACAACGGACACCAACCGCACCCCGGACTGACTCAGCCCATTGTTTTGCCTCCGAGAACGGACAGAGAAGCCACTCCCACTACACTCGCACTCCAGTTGAAGAGCGAGCCATACGCTATACGTTGCAAAGAACATTGGCAGCGTGGGTTTACACACTAGTCTTTCCCCAGCGAGCACAGCGAAAGGTCCTAACGCAAGCGCGAAGACCGGGAAACTACACACATCGCCGCACTCTGCGCTTGCTCGCCTTGCGCAGTGTAGCTATAGGCCTACAATCGGTCTTGATCGTGCATAATCAATAAAATAATTGGTTAAATCACCCCAAGAGGGGTTTATAGCTTAAGCTGAAATAACACACCAACCTCCGAGATGGGGACGACCTGACCTCTCTACAAGGGACAAAAGCCGTTTACCCTAAGACAAGTGTTCCTATCTCGGTATGCATTTTTCAAAAAGTGAACAGCCCAATCACCAATATTCCCCAACGTACATGTTGGGGTCGCAACGAGTTTCATTATTTTCTGTCCAATTTCATCTTCTTCGAGGAAGTGGTACAGACAACCTCAACACCTTTGTTTTCTTGCCTATGAAAGAAGTGTGATTAGATTATTCGAGAAAGATGTGTATTTTTGCCATGTTTTGCTCTGCTTGCAACAGCACGTGTCCAATGTGTATCTGAAAGTCAGAAAGCACATGATATGTTCACCATTGTAACTGCGGGGTGGTGCGCGCGATATAATAATTGGCCAGACGCGGACGACATTATTACATACTGCTCGCTTCGTCATGATTCACGTCCTCTAGCTATATTACAGCTACGTAGCTACCTTTAGGATGAGACTGCTCCCTCGACTCAGAGAGGCAAAGCACTTCAATCGCATCGTATTCCTGCGACTGTCCATCTGACTGTCCATCTGATTGTTCAGAGCGTTTTCCCGGCTGATAGTCGCGCTCTGCCACACATAATCCTGTAGAGAGGGTTTGCTGTAAGTAGTTAACAGTAATAGCTAGCCCTACCGCAAAATCACTGGGCTGGCTTGGCACCTGGCAATGATACTCAACGCGCAGCGAATCCTTTCCGTCATCTTGACTCCTCCGCGCGGAGCTCTCGAGCGCTGTAATAAACCCTCGGTAGCGCATGCGTGCCTCGCAACAAAGAACTGATCACCACACTAAATTAAAAATGTGGGAGAAGAGTACAAACACCATTTGACGATCTAGAAGCACCTTCCACCATTGGAAAGTAAGACAACCTTTATCTCCTGTGGTGTGCAGAGATGAGGTAAAGGCATTCACCCACTATTGAACTGAGCACAGTAGCTATATATACTCAATACTCAAGCCAACACTAATGGAATTTGGAAGACTAAACTCTGCACATGTAGAGCCAGAAGATAATTATTAGGTCTCCTTTTGAGATGCAAGATGCCGGGAGCAGGGAGCCTTGGTTAATTTGTTGCATTTGGCTTTACTGCCAAGTGCTGAATACACTCAGCGGATCATTGTCCTAGCAGAGTTGGTACAAAGTTTTGCAATGGAGCTGGTGGTCAGTGAGCCTACCTAGTCGTTTCAATGGGGAATATTTGACGGCTCTGCCGGGAACTGCACATTACTGTAATGTTCTACGTGATATGCAAAACACGCGCGACTGCTTGCCAACAATGCTAATGGTATTGGTGTCAGAGCTGGCCTGAGATCTTCGCATGTCAGGATCCACTTGAAACTGCCACCTCGAAATCCTCTCCCACTTGAGAATCACAGATCATGAATCTTTTAAAATTGTATATACAGCCGTGTGCAATAGTGAATTCCCATGGGATGACATGATGTTCCAATGAGATCCATGGCTTTTCAAATTTTAAACTTGTCCACACCTGCCACTATTATTATTATAACAGTATTCACTAGTAACAAAGCTTTGTGATTGAGTGACCAAATTTGATGTAAAGGTGACATGTGATGTGCCCTTGCTGGACTACATGTAATAGCAAGCCCATTGTACATTATAAAAGTAGTCCCTACCACACCCCGGCTTTGTCTTCATTGATCTGCACAGATTCTATACACCTTTGTCCAACTACTGTTCCACCACATTAACAGACTTGTTATTTCTAATATTTTTGTAATTATAATTATAGCTGCGCACGTGTTTCATGGAGCAGGCATGTCTTCTAATAATAAGCAATGTATAGGAGAGTGAAATACAAAACACAGTATAATATTGTACAAAATAATAAAAGGTAATAGAGTGCTATTTGAGTTCTCTGCTGGCAATGGAGCTGGTGTCAGAGCTGGCCTGAGATCTTCTCTTCATTCTCTCAGGATCCACCTGAACTGCCATCTCGAAATCCTTGTACACCTCTGCCACCTGCTCCTCCACTGGTTGAGAGAGAGAGAGAATCACGGATCATGAATCTCTTAAAAATTGGTTGAAACGTTGGTGTGCTATTTGAATGGTGCACTGTGTGTCGGTGACTCACCATATCCCATTTCATCTTGCTTCAGTCGAGACATCCTCAGTCTGTAAAGTTAGGGAGGATATTAAGATTTTATTTCAGTGATACATGTGAACAAAGGACACCTTGGACACGTCGAAAGTGTCCTTTATTCAGAGGAATCCCTTATTCAGTGGACTAATGCACTAACGTAGTACTACGGCAAACAAATTGTCCTTTTTATTGTCCAAACTATCAGCTCTGGCTCCCCTCTTTAGCAGTAGGATCACCACACTGTGTGTGTGTGGTGTGTGTACACATTTGTAAGGATGAATTATTCAACATAGAATGGAAGGTATATACAGTGAAATAAACATTCCATCTAAATTGCTATCAATAACTTCACACTGGCCATCACGAGTCAGTGATAAGCAACCAAAAGCACTGAAGTAGCAAACAGTAGCAAAGGCATGAAAAACAGGAAGAATGCTGAGCCCCTTGTGAAGCAGAGAAAACATGTTTGCCACTGAAATGACGGCATGCATGCATGCTTGACTGTGAACACTGCATACCTTGCGTCGTCACTGAGTGCAGCGTAGTGCAGACAACCTCTTCCTTTCTCATCCGACACTGTCAGTTTCGCTCCATTCTGATACAGGAATTCCACCAGTACTGTACTGCACTGTAGTAACGAGAGACACATAATATATATATAATATATATTATGTCTCTCGTTACTACAGTACAGTGCAGTGCAGTACAGTCTAACTAGAAACACCTTCACAATTGTGGGCCTCAGATTTGGTGTGGCTTTGTGAGTTAAACTCACCATGTTAGGAGAAACATCGTCAGGGATTTTAACGATATTTTGAAGCATATTTCCACCACTGGAAAGTAAAACAACCGTTATCTCCTGTGTCAGGGATTTTAACAAGCTCCACTGGTTCAGGAACCACTGGGGCAGTTTCAGGGGATCCATCGTCTTCACGGGGTGCCTGCAGTCTCGGAGGAGCAGGAGAGGTTCCAGGAGGAATGGGAGCCGGTGGAGGCAGACGAGGGGGAATTCCCGCCACACGTGACCGGAGAAGACGAGGTGTTTACTGCTGGAGGAGAAGACGGTTCTGCTCCACACCCAACAGATGAGGGATGAGAGTCGTCCACATTCCCTCCTCTCCCCCCACCTAATTTCGATGATTTGAGCCCAACAGATGCAGCTAGCCATGCCAGTTAGATGAAAGAGCTCCAACAAGAAAAGGCCAGTGAAGATGGAGACGGGAAGGGTACAGAAGACACTGGGACATTCCGTCGTCTGGGTACCCTGGACGCCGCGGCAAGAGCAGGGAAGGGGCGACCATCACCTGTCGAAGAAGAACGAGAAAGCACTTCGGCTCAACCGAGAGCAGAGGTGACTCCTCCCCCTCTCTATGACGAGGTGACACCAGAAGACAGCCCCTATCTGAACCACAAGAGATCTCCCAGTCCATATGAAGACCCCTCCACGCTCCATCTTGCTGGGCCCATCCCACTTCACCCGCTACCCGACTTCTTCACGACTCTCGAACAGTCGGTTGCCCCGGCCTTGAGTGGTGGGTCCACAGAGGGAGCAATCTATGTTCTGACAGGTGGGCGTGGCTTTGTGAGTCTCCAGACAGGAAGGCGAAGGAGTGTACATTACATTAGACCTGGAGACGTGTCCACTTCTGATGAGAGCTGTATCATAGCTTACGAAATGAAACATTGAGTGTATTATTTTTAGCACTTTACAAGTATATTTTAACTTTACAGTGTGCAATAAGTTATAACTATATCACACAAACAAAAATATGGGTATAAAATGTTTTGACGTCCATATTTCCAATACTCATCTCTTATTCCGCTCCCCCTCCATCCCCATCTTCTCTCTGGTCAACAACTAGCCTTCGAAGATCAATCTCAATGATTGGTTTCTTGGTTTGACATTCGTACTTGCTAAAAAAGATAATTATTCTCTCACATTTCTTGAGGTCGTAGTACAATAACGAAACTTACAGCGTGGCAACCTTTCCCCAGTAGAAGACCTCCCTAGCCTCTGGCTCCATTGACTTTTCCTCACCACCATGGACTATTGTCTTGATCCCAGACTGTATAATCTTTGTGGCACATCTTGAACAAGGAACTCCAGTGGTGTATAGAGTGGCAGAGGTGAGGTCTGCGTGGTATCTGTAGGCACTCACAATTGCATTGAACTCTGCACAGCACACTGGAAGAAGAGATTCAACATGTCCTACTTTCAATGTGCCTAGTTAACGCACCATATTCTGTCTTCTTGTTATCTGACAGGCCGTCAATGTTTCCACTGTAACCAACACTTATGGCACGGCGTGGTTCTTTATAGACAAGACAAGCACCAACTCTCTATATAGTGTATATATAGATACATAGATTGGGTGACAATTTAAATAGCTAGGCTGATAAGAACCCTCACTTTACCTCAGAAACAACACTTCGACATTTAGCCAACACTGCTAGAGACATGAAGTAGTCATCCAACGGAAAATCTACATCTCTTCGGCCCTTTTTTTGGGCTGGGGCACAATCATTCGGAGGTGTCTTACTGAAAGTACCAGACTTAACACCAAAATCATGTAATGTTAAAATTTTACCTTGACTTGCTTAATTTTATAGATAGATCTTTAAGATCTATTGCAATGTTGCCGCATTCACTCTCCATATCATACTGCCTAAATTAATAGTATAACATCTCCATTGGTAATGTATCAGTTTATCTCACGTGATCTCCGGATGTGGTAGTCGTTTAAGAGTTTCATTCATAGCACTGCCATTATGGAAAGGTCGTGCAAACACCACATACTTGATCCCAGACTGAGCCACCAGCTTAGAACAGTCATCACAGGGAGTGTGGGTCACATAGAGAGTGCAGGTTGACAGATCAGCTTCTCTTCTAAATGCCGCAATTATAGCATTCAGCTCTGCATGACAAACTGAAACAGAGGTTTACTGCAAGGAGCAATTGCTGGTCCTTTCTTACTATATTTGGACTGCTCTGTGCCCCAATCCATTTTGTCATCCTTGAAACCACGACCATCAGGCATTCCATTGTATCCCATGGCAACCAGACGATGCGGAGCTGGGGTTACTAGGCAGGCTCCAACCTGAAATTTTGAAACAACTGTGACATTTATACCTTACATTACACCAAAACAAACCTGATACTTCATGTCTTTTGCTCGGGTGTGTGATAAAAAAGCCATTGCCATAAAAAAATCACTATATGAGGGTTCTAAAGGGAAGGATCAAATTTAGACCAAAAAATGAGTAGATGAAGTGTGCTCTCTGCAAACTGCTTACTACATGATGGTGTTGGTTGGGCTGCATCTGGCTTTGAGATCTCTGGTTGATCTAATTATTTGGGACAGGCATCATTTTCATACAAATCTATCAGAAACTTAAATTAAATTTAGACCAAAGAATGATGAAGTGTGCTCTCTGCAAACTGCTTACCAGAGAAAGACGATGGTGTTGGTTGGGCTGCATCTGGCTTTGAGGCCTCTGGTGGATCTAATTCTTTGGCACAGACATCATTTTCATCAGAAACTTAAATTAAATTTAGACCAAAAATGAATGAGTAGATGAAGTGTGCTCTCTGCAAACTGCTTACCAGAGGAAGACGATGGTGTTGGTTGGGCTGCATCTGGCTTTGAGGCCTCTGGTGGATCTAATTCTTTGGCACAGACATCATTTTCATCAGAAACTTAAATTAAATTTAGACCAAAGAATGAATGAGTAGATGAAGTGTGCTCTCTGCAAACTGCTTACCAGAGAAAGACGATGGTTTTGGTTGGGCTGCATCTGGCTTTGAGGCCTCTGGTGGATCTAATTCTTTGGCACAGACATCATTTTCATCAGAAACTTAAATTAAATTTAGACCAAAGAATGAATGAGTAGATGAAGTGAGCTCTCTGCAAACTGCTTACCAGAGGAAGACGATGGTGTTGGTTGGACTGCATCTGGCTTTGAGGCCTCTGGTGGATCTAATTCTTTGGCACAGACATCATTTTCATCAGAAACTTAAATTAAATTTAGACCAAAGAATGATGAAGTGTGCTCTCTGCAAACTGCTTACCAGAGGAAGACGATGGTGTTGGTTGGGCTGCATCTGGCTTTGAGGCCTCTGGTGGATCTAATTCTTTGGCACAGACATCATTTTCATCAGAAACTTAAATTAAATTTAGACCAAAACTGAATGAGTAGATGAAGTGTGCTCTCTGCAAACTGCTTACCAGAGGAAGACACTGGTGTTGATTGGGCTGCATCTGGCTTTGAGGCCTCTGGTGGATCTAATTCTTTGGCACAGACATCATTTTCATCAGAAACTTAAATTAAATTCAGACCAAAAACTGAATGAGTAGATGAAGTGTGCTCTCTGCAAACTGCTTACCAGAGGAAGACGATGGTTTTGGTTGGGCTGCATCTGGCTTTGAGACCTCTGGTTGATCTAATTATTTGGGAAAGGCATCACTTTCATGCAAATCTATCAGAAACTTAAATTAAATTTAGACCAAAGAATGAATGAGTAGATGAAGTGTGCTCTCTGCAAACTGCTTACCAGAGAAAGACGATGGTGTTGGTTGGGCTGCATCTGGCTTTGAGATCTCTGGTTGATCTAATTATTTGGCACAGACATCATTTTCATCAGAAACTTAAATTAAATTTAGACCAAAGAATGATGAAGTGTGCTCTCTGCAAACTGCTTACCAGAGGAAGACGATGGTGTTGGTTGGGCTGCATCTGGCTTTGAGGCCTCTGGTGGATCTAATTCTTTGGCACAGACATCATTTTCATCAGAAACTTAAATTAAATTTAGACCAAAACTGAATGAGTAGATGAAGTGTGCTCTCTGCAAACTGCTTACCAGAGGAAGACACTGGTGTTGATTGGGCTGCATCTGGCTTTGAGGCCTCTGGTGGATCTAATTCTTTGGCACAGACATCATTTTCATCAGAAACTTAAATTAAATTCAGACCAAAAACTGAATGAGTAGATGAAGTGTGCTCTCTGCAAACTGCTTACCAGAGGAAGACGATGGTTTTGGTTGGGCTGCATCTGGCTTTGAGACCTCTGGTTGATCTAATTATTTGGGAAAGGCATCACTTTCATGCAAATCTATCAGAAACTTAAATTAAATTCAGACCAAAAACTGAATGAGTAGATGAAGTGTGCTCTCTGCAAACTGCTTACCAGAGGAAGACGATGGTGTTGGTTGGGCTGCATCTGGCTTTGAGATCTCTGGTTGATCTAATTATTTGGGACAGGCATCATTTTCATACAAATCTATCAGAAACTTAAATTAAATTTAGACCAAAACTGAATGAGTAGATGAAGTGTGCTCTCTGCAAACTGCTTACCAGAGGAAGACGATGGTGTTGGTTGGGCTGCATATGGCTTTGAGACCTCTGGTTGATCTAATTATTTGGGAAAGGCATCACTTTCATGCAAATCTATCAGAAACTTAAATTAAATTTAGACCAAAGAATGAATGAGTAGGTGAAGTGTGCTCTCTGCAAACTGCTTACCAGAGGAAGACACTGGTGTTAATTGGGCTGCATATGGCTTTGAGATCTCTGGTGGATCAAATTCTTTGGCACAGACATCACTTTCATGCAAATCTATCAGAAACCTCTTTTCAACATCGTCAATCCTAATATAGCATTTATATTCCCTAAAAACAAGGGGTTATCATACTAGTGTCATTTGCAATATCCACTATGATTTACTTGAAACAGGCTTTGGCTCCGTAAATAAGAGCACAAACACCAGGGTCCAAGACTCCCTTTGGACCATATACCATGACTCTGATGCCAGCCTCCAGAATGGCTTGGGTACAGTTAAGACATGGAGGTTTGGTGGTATAGAGAGAACACTTTGTCAGGTCTACTCCAGACACTTTGGCATTTAGTAGAGCACTCAACTCGGCATGAATGTCTTCTATAATCACAGCAATCATACTTGACGACACACTAACCAGATCTATTGTACCTTTGCGGTATCCAAGGCTTACAACACGAAGTGACTCATTGGAAACAATGCAGGCCCCAACTCTTTTACTCTAATAAATAACAGAAGGAACACGCAATGGAATAACAGTAAAAATAACCAACCAACATACTTCATCGGCACTGCCAAGCCGTTGAGACAATATTGCTATAGACATAAAGTAGTCGTCCACCGCCAGTGGAAAAAAGGACTGGTTGGATACTTTTGACCCACGTTGTAGCTTTATTCGCTTTCCTTTATACTTTTCTTCTCTTTCGTTCACATCTCCAGGATTTGCAGTAAGCTCATCGAGATCCACAACAATTGTGAGTGGTTCAGACCTAATGAAAGGGCTAGTAACTATATACAAGCAAAACAAACATTGAACTACTTACCTTTGTTTGCCAGGTTGGTCTTCTTTTGTCATAATTTTCCCGGGAGGTGTGCAGTAAACTTCACATCCATCGAGGTTAGTCCATAGGGTGGGGCAAATGCTTCTTGCAACAGCATCTATCCACTGTGGATCTGAAACTGATAGCCATGAGAGAAAGCTCTGCTACTGCGTAAACTCATGTGAGGGAGCACGCTGGACTATACACTGAAAAAGAAGGGGGAAAAGAAGATGCCCACACCGAGACAGAAAGTTAATCACAACCCCATTTTTACATCTTTGTTTGTATGCTCATGCATTCAAAGGATTGAAACACAAAGATGTAGGGATGGGGCTATGGATGACTTGGTATAGCATCTTCTTGTGTTCCCTTCTTGTTCATGATGTGATATCCATTCAGAGTCGATACACTTCTTGTGCCCCCAAGTTACACAGAGCAAGCGGACCCGGCGGAAAGCCTGTGCAAATTTGCATATTGGCTTTGTTCACTTGCTTAGTTTCACGCAATAACTTCTGAACGCAGTAGTTATACGAAAATGGCCTTTAAGAAAATGAAGCCAGTGTAGCGATGAACCTGTTGGTATCGCTGTTTTGTTGTCTCGTTGCGCGTAGTAGCAGAAAACGTGGTAACAGACGAACGGACAGACAGACACTCACCACTTAACCCTCGCTGCGCATGATGCGCGCTGGAGACGCATTCTTTCATGCGTGATGCGTGCCAATAATGTCAGAACGATGATTTACTTTGGGGCCGAGTTATATGGCGCTACTATAATACTAGTATTCTTCTTACTTTTTCCGGACCATTCCTCATCAAGCCATCTGTATTCGAGGGTGAAAACTTCAATTATGTCGGATGACGCAGGACTCGGCGTAGCATCGGAGTCCGAAAGCTTCGGAGTCGGCGCAATGCACAATCCATGGCCACCCTATTACCAAATAATTATAGCTAAATGTATTTCAAAGACGTGGCATACCAGAACGCCTCTTTTCTTTGCTTCGCTCTGGCTTTGATACGCCGCAAGAATACTTAGGGATTGAAGAACATCGGGCCTCCCTGACATCCTGGGCGTTGGATCCGTCGCCGTAGTCATCACACTACTACTATGCCGCCGATCGCGTGCGCAACGGCAATTTTTACCCCCTCGGCGCATGCGCAGCGAGGGTGTGTGTGTGTGTGTGCGTGTGTGCGTGTGTGTGTGCACCGGCCTACCTAGCGGATTCAGAACTACGCGAGCCAGAAAGACAAGTGATTGTGCATACTCTATTACCACCAGAGAACTCAACCACTCTACTATTCCCTTTCATTTTTTAGTACAGCACAAAAAGTACTGGGAGAGCCAATACAGATTTATAGAATGCACACAACAGACATTCTGTGTGTGTGTCCATTTTGATTAATGGGTTTGTCATGTTTACTACATATATACATAGTGCATTAATGGAGCTGGTGTCTGCAAGCCTAGCTACCTAGTCATTACAATGGCTCTGCCGGGAACTGCACATTGCCATAATGTTCTATAATACGTAATGTGCAAAACACGCGCGACTGCTTGCCAACAATGTTAATAGAGTTGGTGTCAGAGCCGACCTGAGATCCTCTAAGGATCCACCTGAACTGTCACCTCGAAATCCTTGTACACCTCTGCCACCTGCTCCTCCACTGGTTGAGAGAGAGAGAATCACAGATCATGAATCTTGTAAAATTTGTACAGCCATGTGCAATAGTGGATTCACATTGGGATGATGTGATGTTCCATTGATATTCATGGCATTTCAAATTTTAAACTTGTCCACACCTGCCACTATATTATAATATGAACATTATTCATGACTAGTAAAAATAGCTTTGTGATTGAGTGACAAATGATGTAAAGGTGGCGTGATGTGCCCTTGCTGGACTACATGCAATAGCAAGCCCATTGTACATTATAAACGTAGTCCCTAACACCTCGGCTTTGTCTTAATCGATCTGCACAGTTTATTATTATAGCTATATACACCTTTGTCCAACTGTGTAATAATGTTTCCACCACATTAACAGACTTGTTCTTTCTTATATTTTTGTAATTAGTAATTATATATTATATATAGCTGCGCACGTCGTGTTTCATGGAGCAGGCATGTCTTCTAATAATAAGCAATGTATAGGAGAGTGAAATACAAAACACAGTATATATTGTACAAAATAATAAAAGGTAATAGAGTGCTATTTGAGTTCTCTGCTGGCAATGGAGCTGGTGTCAGAGCTGGCCTGAGATCTTCTCTTCATTCTCTCAGGATCCACCTGAACTGCCACCTCGAAATCCTTGTACACCTCTGCCACCTGCTCCTCCACTGAAAACGCTCCGTTGCAAAGCTAGAGCGCTTCCACCATTGTATATACGTAGTCGGCCATTTTTATCGCTGCGGAAAGTGCGCATGCGCTTATAGTTTGAACAGGCGTGACGACACGTAGCTACGTGCGAGAATACAACCCGGAGTAGTTGCCTCACGCTAACGCGCTCGGCAACAACACAGTTGTACAAAGGTGTAGCTATAATCTGTGTAGATTGATGAAGACAAAGCCGGGGTGTTAGGGACTAATCTTATAATGTAGAATGGGCTTGCTATTGCAGCAAGGGCACAGAGGTTTCCTTTGTTCAGATTGTCCTTTGAGAGTGTACAACGTATGTTGCATGTACATTATGCAGGAGTAGTGAGAAACAAATCCCATGCCACTCGCATCACTCACAGTGTGACAATGTCTCCATTCTCTTGGTCCACTGCAATCTGAACTGGATCCCGAGAGACACACAGTGAGAATGGGAGTCTGGCATATCAATTGTCCTCAATTATGGTCATTACACTATACAGCATCATAATAGGGTTTGCTCTCTATGTACATACAGTGTAGGAGGATTAGTAGTAGAAGTTATGTTCTGTATAATTATTGTGCACTAGTGAAAGTTGTGCAAGGTTAAGTAAGGCTCAATATGAATGCTGTTCTCACCCTTCCATCAGTGTCCAAACTATCAGCTCTGGCTCCCCTCTTTAGCAGTAGGATCACCACACTGTGTCTGTGTAAACATTTGAAAGTTGCTGGACTAGATTCAATAGCAAGCCCATTGTACGTTATAAAAGTAGTCCCTAACACCGTCTTCATCTGCAGATATTCTAGCTACACTGTGTAATATATATATATATACTGTTTCCACCACATTAACATTTAGCTGCGCGCGTGTTTCTAGCACATAAACTTCGGATGGATGACTGTGAAAACTGCATACCTTGCGTCACTGAGTGTAACTCCCACACCCATTCTCCTCAAGTCTTTCACCGTGAGCTGCCTCTATTTTACTCCCTCCCTCTCACCTCTCTCTCCCTCCCTCCCTCTCACCTCTCTCTCTCCCTCCATCCCTTCTTTTACCCCAGTTTAAATCCCTCTCACATTAATAAGGACATTATGCACTTCCTCGCTATTACTCATGTAAAAGGCTATCTTTGTTTATATGTTGTGCGGGTAAGAACATATAAAATTGCAGCATTCATGACGACCAGGTGGGCTTTCTTCGCTTGGTAATCAGTATATTCCAGAAAGAGGCTGAGTACCTTTGTATGTGAACATTCACAGATTGCTAATTCTAGTCACGTTTGCCATGTACAATAGTGTATCACCATACTGTCAGGATTGCTCGCCAATTAGCCTTTATTAGGCGTAACTTGGATGTTTTGGAAGTATGATTCGATTACAAACAAATGCCATGGGCATTCTTAAACTAATTATAGGTTTAGCTGCTCTGCACTGTACCATAATGTTCTATGTGATTTTGAATACACGCGAAAACACGCGTGACAAATTGAATTGTCCTCTAGTATAGCTACATACTTCACACACCCATAATATTACATGTCATGTCTACATATGTAGGTGGACTCGACTCGTATCTTGGCCATGTGCTATGTGCCCAGAGACTCAGCTTTTGTCTTCATCCATCTGCACAGATTCTATATAGCTATACACACCTTTGTCCAACTGTGTAATATTATACTACAGAATACCATATATATAGAAGGTGACTTTCTCCCTTGCCCCCTTAAAAGGCCTTACAGTGTGAACGGTTTTGCACTGTTCCACCACATTAACAGACTTGTTCTTAAAATTATCTTAGCTGCACACGCGTTTCATGGAGCAGGCATGGCTTGTAATAAAAGCAAAGTATAGGAGAGTGAAATAGGATTGCTCGCCAATTAGCCTTTATTAGGCGTAACTTGGATGTTTTGGAAGTATGATTCGATTACGAACAAATGCCATGGGCATTCTTAAACTAATTATCGGTTTAGCTGCTCTGCACTGTACCATAATGTTCTATGTGATTCTGAATACACGCGAAAACACGCGTGACAAATTGAATTGTCCTCTAGTATAGCTACATACTTCACACACCCATAATATTACATGTCATGTCTACATATGTAGGTGGACTCGACTCGTATCTTGGCCATGTGCTATGTGCCCAGAGACTCCTCCAGCCACCAGTCATCTCCCCTCCAGAGCTCCATGTCCTCCGCCATCATCGGAGCTCCTTCCCTCTCTGCCAACTCCGAGACAATCTGGATGGGTTCTCAGACTGGCAAGTATGTGTCAACGTTCTCTGATATCTCTAGTCTAGGTATTCAGGAGAGTCTTTCGCCAGTCAACATTACGTAGTTTCTACATTCAAACCCTGAGGAGGTAAATGTTCACTGTCTGAACAGGAATCTTTTACCCCCTCAAAAGTTAGCCAATTGTATCCAACATTAAAGTTTTTCTATTCCACACCCTCCAACTATTGTCAAAGTTTAGAGATTCTAGCTTGTCATTTCATTGTACTCACGTTCCTGCAAAAAATGCAAAAAGTGTTCAAACTCTGAGGGTGTGCAGGAGAAAGTTACCTGCTATCCTTTCCTCCACTTGCTCGCTAAAAGTACGAATATTTTAGGCCATCCTATTTTCAACAATACACTGCATACTCCAGCTATAGTCAAGCTATTTAGGATTGTTGGTTGCCCTGTCTTTCCCTCCACTTGATTGCTAAAAATACGAAAGGTTTAGGCCACCCTATTTCAGCTACATATCACACAGCATATCAGCTTAAGGTATTCAGGAGGGTTTGTTGGCTTTTATTTACTTCCCCTCATGCATTAGAATCAAACCAGTGGTGGGTATGCATTAATATCTCTGCCTATTAGTGTGTGCTGTTGTATGGAAGGCATAAGTATAATATTATTGCAGGGTTATCTATGCTTAATGCCTAGTATTATAGCCATATATAAATTCTTATGGACTAATGGAGGCTGTGGGCATATATATATTATATATATATATGCCCGTGGCTTGCTAAGGGTTAATACCCACCCTGCCCCATTTACCATGTGCATAGTTCTATGCATTAGCTGATTAATGGGCCAGTAAAGTAGTTTATTCGACACATACCACCCAAATCTTGTTGTTTCACAGACTCATGATCCACCCAACATCCAATGAGATGGCTCATAAGGTCATGGAGGTCATCAATTTTGCTGGCCCTATCACCTGCATCGAGTGAGTTTCTAGTTGATGTCCTTTTCATTAAAAACTCAGGTCACTACCATTGTTGTCAATCGTCATGGAAGGGCCATTAAGTGTTTCCCTGGAAGTGTCTTGCTATAGGAAAACTCTTTCACTCACTCACATCTGCACTTGCTTATAGATCCTCATGTAGTGTTGAACGTGAAATCAAACACACCAATAACCATACATTGGCACTCTTGAGCTCGGGGATGATACACTGTAGCATCGAGGAAAATCTCCAAACCACTAACCTTATGTATGAACTTATCCCAGGTATTACAAGAACCAGGTGTTCATAGCTGTTGAAGGCAATGTCTACATTTACAAGAGGCCGAAAGGTAATTGCCGTGAAATTGTCAAATTGTTTTACTGTACAAGAAATATGCACCATACAATCCTGCTAGCAATGTTTAAAATATGCTTCAAACACAGCTCTTCTGTAGACCCAAATGAGACTTAATTTCCATTAGCCAATTCCTCTTTAACACATTATGCATGGATTACACCTGTATGCTCTATTCCGAGCTATCACATGCCTTTCCTAGACAATCTTTCTCTCCGTCTACTTTTACAACTGCTCGTCTGCTAGACTCAGCATGGGACCTGGACAACCCAGTGGCTTTCCGGATACACGATGGAGATGACCCCATCAACTGCATGTGTCAGGTGCAGCAGAAACTCTGGCTGGGAGCTGGGAACAGGTGCTACGTCTTCAACATGGCCTCCAGCAGACGAGAGGTATATAGAGCTGGGTAATTTGTGCAATCTGATTGGTCGATGCGTGGACTAGAGCAAATTTTCCGGACTCTAAATTGCCGCATGCAAACGTAGTAAACATGTGTCCAGTCACGTATGTGTAAAGAATAATCGTTTCAATATGCTGTGAAGGAAGGGAGTGTTTTGAGTGCTTTAATTGGAAACTTTACTCTCTTCAAGAAGTTTCAGTATGAGTCACTTGTATTGTACACACTTTGTATTGTGTCTTGTCGTGAAGTGCGGAGTTGGGAATAACCACATAAGCTGTGTGTGCTATGGACTGCCGGAACCCTAATAACCCCAGTTGCTCATGCTTTGATCATGCTTTGACTATAGGGCTGCTATAAGAACTGTGAGCCTTCCAATTGATTACCTCATTAGATGTGTCTATGGACTGCAGGAATACTAATAACCCCGTTGCTCATGCTTTTGATCATGCGTGACTATAGGGCTGCTATAAGAAACCTGGCCGTACATTGATTACCTCCTCGACTGAGCTACTCGTGGATCAGTCACACTTGGGACCTGAGGTGGCTGCATTATTTTAGGTCGACCAGTGGTGCTGAAGCCATTAGCTGCTTTAGCACGATGGCTGCTTTTCAGAGACACTGAAACACTCTCTCTCACAAAAGATGGACGAAATAGATGACAAAATCCTTAAGTCAACATTGATCCGGACGTCGCTATTCCAAACTAAGCACTTCAACTCTGTCCGGCGATTTTGACGCAGCGCACAGTCCGCACACAGACTGTAACGGGGATGCTGCATGCTTAGCTGTTAGCCATAGACAAGACACTTACCATCCCTTTTGTTGATGCTTTGCCCTGAATTCTCGCAAGAATGCTCAATGAGAGCAGAACTTTCGACTTTTTGACACACATTATCAAAGGCAGCGAACACAACGGAGGGATGGTTTGTCATCATCTTTATACAGCCGTAATGTTCATTGCGCATGCGCATGCGGAGACAGTACTAGCGCGCACAAACAGCCAACCTTTGTCGCCTACACACCTCTCAGCCTTTGTAGCGCATGCGTACCTCGCAAGAATGAATGCTGATCATCACACTAACTCAAGAATGTGGGAGAAGAGTACAAACACCATTTGACGATCTAGAAGCTAAAAATACGAAAAGTTTAGGCCACCCTATTTCAGCTACATATCACACAGCATATATACTCAAGCTTAAGGTATTCAGGAGGGTTTGTTGGCTTTTATTTACTTCCCCTCATGCATAAGAATCAAACCAGTGGTGGGTATTAATTATCTCTGCCTATTAGTGTGTGCTGTTGTATGGAAGGCATAAGTATAATATTATTGCAGGGTTATCTATGCTTAATGCCTAGTATTATAGCCATATATAAATTCTTATGGTCTAATGGATGCTGTGGGCATATATATATATATATATATATATATATATGCCCGTGGCTTGCTAAGGGTTAATAACCCACCCTGCCCCATTTACCATGTGCATAGTTCTATGCATTAGCTGATTAATGGGCCAGTAAAGTAGTCTATTCGACACATACCACCCAAATCTTGTTGTTTCACAGACTCATGATCCACCCAACATCCAATGAGATGGCTCATAAGGTCATGGAGGTCATCAATTTAGCTGGCCTGCATTGAGTGAGTTTCTAGTTGATGTCCTTTTCATTAAAAACTCAGGTCACTACCATTGTTGTCAATCGTCTTGGAAGGGCCATTAAGTGTTTCCCTGGAAGTGTATTGCTATAGGAAAACTCTTTCACTCACTCACATCTCCACTTGCTTATAGATCCTCATGTAGTGTTGAACGTGAAATCAACACACACCAATAACCATACATTGGCACTCTTGAGCCGGGGATGATACACGTAGCATCGAGGAAAATCTCCAAACCACTAACCTTATGTATGAACTTATCCAGGTATTACAAGAACCAGGTGTTCATAGCTGTTGAAGGCAATGTCTACATTTTCAAGAGGCGAAAGGTAATTGCCGTGATGAAATTGTCAAATGTTTTACTGCTACAAGAAATATGCACCATACAATCTGCTAGCAATGTTTAAAATATGCTTCAAACAAGCTCTCTGTAGACCAAATGAGACTAATTTCATTAGCCAATTCCTCTTAACACATTATGACATGGATTACACCCTGTATGCTCTCATTCCGAGCTATCACATGCCTGTCCTAGACAATCTTTCTTCCGTCTACTTTTACAACTGCTGTCTGCTAGACCGCATGGGATCTAGGACAACCAGTGGCTTCGGATACACGATGGAGATGACCCCATCAACTGCATGTGTCAGGTGCAGCAGAAAAACTATGGCTGGAGCTGGGAACAGGTGCTACGTCTTCAAACATGGCCTCCAGCAGACGAGAGGTATATAGAGCTGGGTAATTTATGCAATCTGATTGGTCGAAGCGTGGACTAGAGCAAATTTTCCGGACTCTAAATTGCCGCATGCAAACGTAGTAAACATGTGTCCAGTCACGTATGTGTAAAGAATAATCGTTTCAATATGCTGTGAAGGAAGGGAGTGTTTTGAGTGCTTTAATTGGCAACTTTACTCTCTTCAAGAAGTTTCAGTATGAGTCACTTGTATTGTACACACTTTGTATTGTGTCTTGTCGTGAAGTGCGGAGTTGGGAATAACCACATAAGCTGTGTGTGCTATGGACTGCCGGAATCCTAATAACCCCAGTTGCTCATGCTTTGATCATGCTTTGACTATAGGGCTGCTATAAGAACCTGGCCTTAGCAATGATTACCTCATTAGACTTGAGCCTTACTAGTTGATCAGTCACACTTGGGACCTGAGGTGGCTGCATATGTAGGTCGAAGTGGTGCTGAGCATATAGGCTTAGCACGATGGCTGCTGTTCAGAGACACTGTAAATGGTCATCTCCCCCCCTCTCTCTCTCACACACACTCACACACACTCCTCAGGGTAGTTTCCAGCTGAGTCAGAAGATTGGTGCAGTTGTAAGAAACATGGCGTCGTCTGGCTCAGGAGTGTGGAGTCGCTACGTAGGGAGTTCCACTGTCAGCTCTTCCACACCGTGCACCAAGACTCTCCTCAGGAGATTTGACTATAGAGAAAGCCCTCAGGAACAGTGCTGCCAGTAAGTTATCCAGAAGAAGAACCCGACGTGTAAGCCAAAGCACCTGTAATTCCTTGCATAAATTATCATAAAAGAATGTACATTGCTGGAGTCCACAGCAATGTGAAGTACAATTCATCACAGCCTAAACTGTATTAGGTATCCCTGCAAAGTGTTTTATGTCTCATGTGACTTTGCCAAGTGGCATGTGAGCTATATGCTTAATTCTTGTTGCACAATCTTCAGAATCCTCTTAATTCCTTCAGTCTAAGAGTATGAGTAGCAAAAAGAATCCCTTGAGCAAAACATCATAGTGGGACGCTTTTGAATTTCATTTTGCCAGGCTGCACAACATAGCTAAGTTTGACACAGTGTTTTAGCTGTGTTTATGTTTTGGACTTCTAGCTAAATACACACATGATCGTTGTGTCCCACCGTAACACAATGGTGTAGGAATTTATGTTAGAGAGGAGAAGGAGGGAGGAGGGGAGGAGGGAAAGAGGGGGCGGGGGTGATTGTCATATACATGGAGGTGATGGTTTTATATGAATAAGGAGTATGATATTATTAATATATATCATTATAATTTCATTTATATTATTTGTGTATTTTTGATTTTTATTTTTATTTTATTGTTGTGTAATGAATGTTCTTGTGATGTTTATAAATATTCATATACATTTTTTTTTATGATTGATTTAGGGTAATGTCTAATTTTTTATTCAATTTTTGTTGATAAAAACATAGTGATCACATTTTGTATTGCCATTTTGTAATTTGGATTTTGTGTTATATTTTTTTTGATATATGAATTGATATTTGTCATATTGTATAATGCATTTTATTTTTATGATCCATGTTTTTAATTATTTATTGTTGATTTGATAGTTTTATTTTTATTATTTTGATGATGCAAATATTCATATTGATTTGTCATTTAATGTTTTATTTATTTTTTTTGTTTTTAAATTTTTTTGGGGGGGGGGTGACATTGTGATTATTATTGTATCCATAATTATTTTGATTGGATATATTGTTTTGTTACATTTCATGGGGGGGGGGGGAAGTGGGAGGAGTAAGGGGGGGAGAAGGGGGGGGGGGAGTGCAGGTGGCAGGGGCAGAGGGGGGTGGGAAGAGAGAGGTGGTGTAGGCACACGGGAGGGGGGAGGGTGGGGGGGAGGGAGGGAGGGGGAGGGGGGTAGGGTAAAGGAGGAGACGGCAAGGGCAGGGGGGGGGGGGGGCCGGGGGGGAGAGGGGGAAAGAGGGGGGGGAGGAGAAGGAACCAAGGAGGGGAAGGAGAGGGGATCAGGAGGGAACAGTAGTAGGGAGGGGGAGGGGGGGAGGTAGTGACAAAGGGGAAGGATGGGGGAGTAAGCAAGGGGGACAGAGGGAAGCGAGGAAGGAGGGAGAAGGGGGGGGGGAGGGGGGAAGGGGGGGGGGGGGTGTAAGAGAGGGGGAGGGAGGAGGGGGGAGGGGAAAGTAGGGGAAAGGCAGGGTGGCAGGGCCAGGGTAAGAGGGAGAAGGGGGGGGAAGGTGGGTAACATATTTTTTTATTTCAAAATGTTTAATTTGTATAAATTATGAATTTTGTGTTGTATTTTATGTTTCATAACCAAATGATTTTGCATTATGTATGCATGCATTAATTGTTGAAATTATGTTCATTTCATTTAAATGTTTGTTATGAATTGATTTTATTTTGATTTTATGATTTGTTTTGATTCATCGGTACCTGCCTAAATCTGGTTTAAAACAGTACCACATCCCATAAATCATGAGTGGAACACCCCTGTTGCATTCATGTCGGATGATGCAGTTATTTGAATTGCAGATGTAAACAAGTGTGCTTGCAA
>CASHTH010004174.1:0-52129 GCA_030341885.1 Geodia barretti
GGAAGTCGTTTGAGAACTGGGAGCTTGACGGCAAGAAAATGAGACGACCCGGCTGGATGTGAAGGGAAGAGGAGGAGAACGGGACTGATCAAACCCATCATAAAGTTCGACAAGTTCCCTCACGGACCCTGTCCCACGGAGATCAGATATAAAGCCATTACATACGTGTCGTTTCTATACAACATGTGGTACAGTCCTTTTCTGTGGCATGGTGTGTGTTCTTGCGCATCAGTTGACAGTGTGTGCTATGAAAATTGCTGGCAGTGGGTATTACCTGTGTCAGCATGAATGTGAGACAAACTGAACGCGCAAGTCAAGAGAGGGGCGTGGCGATCTGTTGCTCCAGCCCGCGATCCGGCCGGTGCGCGCAAGCCTCGAGTTCATTACGATGATATCCATCGGTGTCTTGACGTTTCGAATCCTGACGAGGGAACAGTTGTAGCTGACCTGAGTAGAGAAGCTACCGCCTAAAAGTAATCGGCCTCGTGAGTTTTACACGCAATGGAGAAGTGGCCATGCTGGTGCGAATTAGCTCAAGTTCACCCAAATCTACACACACTCACCAACGCAAGATGGCCTATACATCTCCTCCTGTACGACTGGCAGACATATCGCAGCCAAGATCAATTGTGACCGTCTATGCCCGCTGTGCCAACGCTGAAGAGACCCATCCTCCTCAGACGTAAGTGCGGTCAGGTGCCTGCGGATAACGGATCCTTCTACAGCCTGGGGGGGCTCATTGACGCCCCGGTACCGAAGGCGTCAAGGTCTTCTTAACGAAGAAACAATCACCGACTGCTACAGGCTTCCATGTGGGGGAGGGCCCATGTACAATAGCGGTCGACTCTATATCAAGCGTGGCGTATTCCCCCAGCCTATTACTCTTCCTTCCGTTCCCACCTACTACAACATCACATCGCAATTGACAACTACGTAATTATTAGACCCTGAGAGGGATGGAAACGCTGTAATTGCGAAGACTTGTTGCACGTGTTTCCATTCTTTTCTGTGACTATTACTCTATGCATGGGGGCCATTGATCCTTCACAATTATGGGCATGATAGATCATGGCCTTGCGCCAGAATATTCGCGTGGTCAGAATACACAAGCTTTGTTAGCTTCCCCCTCTGTTTACTCATGTTGAGCATATACACAACAGCCGTTACTCCGGGATACGAAGGCGGAAATACTTCAATGAAGTTCTGGTTCTACACCTAAAGAGTTCCTCCTAGTCCGTGTCTCTTTGCCTCCCTCTTGGTACAAACACACATTGTAGATCCATGTCTCATATGGACTAATATGCCACGACATCCGGTGAGCGGCGTGCTTAGTAACATTCTCATTCTAATGTACAAAATTACTGACAGCAATTACGTGCATTTTTTTTTTTGGCTTTTATTTAGAGCTTCACCGTGCACGTGCCCAGTTGAGTTTAATCATCATTTTTTTAAGCGTACGGAGCTCATACAATCTATCATCACTTCCGATTTTTGCACTTAAATCAAACAATTGTTGCCCTTTTTAAAAAGACGAATTTTTTTTTTTTTCTAACTAGTTAACCGCTCCGGACAGGAGCAGTAGAGAAATGAAGGGCTACAGGCACCGAGGAGAAAAAGCACTTACAGACTACCTAATGCGCCAAGGGGCAGAAAAACCTCCTCCCGGTATGGTCACTTTACTTACTTTATGTATTGAAACTTGTTTTCAAAAATTTTAAAAATTGGTAAATCACTTGTAAACCCTGAAGCCGTTTTCTTTTCCTGTGATCCGGCAGAAACCACGCAAAAGCAATAAGGTCACAGCGTCTTTTATGTACGAAACCGGTGTGCACGATCTTACTTGCCTAAAACTCGGGTCCTCGGTTTTTTTTTGTTTTTTCTCGCCCATCCTTGTCCTTCTCATCCTTCTTTCTTCTTGCTTCGTTCTCATAACGAAAGTTGCTTAGCACGTGTCCCAGCGCCCGAATGCACCGTCCTCCCGGCGTCCTACTCCCCATTTGTAGCCCCCATTGGGGGCGAGTTTTGGCTGTGCGAACCCAAATGGGTTGAAAAAAAAAAGAAGCCCTCTGATTCAATTGCGGGCGCGCTGCTGCCCGATGTTGTCTCTCGTCATCCGAACCGTAATCTCGCTTTTGGACGCTTTCTTTGCAAATGTTTCGTGTTCGTTTCAGGCAAACATAACTTACATATAGAAATTTCCCGAATTTAGAGGCACTAGGTTTTGTCTGGCTTGGCAAAGAAAAAAATGTTTATAATACATAATGTAAACACCTCAGTATAGCACAAAATTGTGCTCCCAAGTAAACCTTCAAGCATTGTGAACGTCTTTGACAACTTAACCTCCCCTGGATGTAATTGTCTGGTTGGGTTTGTTGCACGAGGACCACTGGCTGACCTCTCGGCTTAAATTTCGTGTTTGCAGTCATTTTATGAGGTGTGTGCGAATAACAGCATGCGGTTCCAAAAGTTTTGTTCATCATCAACTTGTGGGATTATCGACTGATCAAGGTCGCACAGGTGCTCGCGCCCACTACCCCCCTTTTTAAATAGCTGTTGACGTCACACCACAGGTTTCATGAGAGTTGTGTGATTATCGGGTTGCAAGGATTCCTGTCTTCTCTTCCGACGGAAGATATTTCACCCACAACAACATAGGCTAGTCAACTGCGGCTACATGTCCGTGAAGCACCCTCAAAATGAGACTGGACAACGCAGGAGGCAGTCTGAATACGCCGACAGCGTAGTTCCTGGCTTCGTAATCCTGTTATATAGTTTGCAACATTCAAATCTTTGTGTGCCGTTTTTTTCTCATTCGACAGTTCGTCCTTGAATCCGCGTCCGCACAGTGGTAGCCCCGGCTCTCGTTTTCCGTATCGACAGCAATGGCACTCGAGTAGTGCCTTACTTACAAGAGGTGTTTCGGGGGTGTTCTTCGCAGTTAGGGGTGTAAATTGTGTACATAATTGTGATCGGACTGCTGGGTCCTATCGTGTCTCATGGATCAACATGTCTCCCCTATATATACGCCGCACGACCGGGCATGTGCCTGCTCTAATCATACCCAACCCTGAGTCGCAGCTGCAACAGGAGGCTGGCTCAGGCTACCTATTGGACACACTGAGCGAACAGACTATTCCCATGCCGGGGCTAGGATGATACCGGGATTCAGCGCGGCCATCAGCCATCGCCGGGACTTGCAGCAACTCCCCCCGCACACGGTCTGAGCAGGGATTTCAGGCTCGTTGGTCGGTGGGGGTCCGATGCTTGTCCCGGGGCGAAGCAATGAGGCCTCTGGGAGTGCGAACGAAATCAACGCGATAAACCGGGTAGCTACCTAAGGCCGGTCCGGTCTTGTGACGAAAAGAAGAAAGCCACTAATAGAAGTCTGTGCTCTGAAGAGTGAATGCTCTACCACACTTGCCAGACTCTCTTTCTCCTCAGTCCTCCATACAACTCCCTCTTCTCTCTTTTTCCGTGTTGGCTGTATTATTTTGTACATAGTGTGTCTTAACCGTTTGCACTGCTAGCTTTATTACGTCAATCTTTGTCTCTTTCATGTTGTGTCCGATCTTTCCCCGAACGCAACAAATGCATGTGAGTTTTGCACAGTGTTGGACGAAATTTTAGGCAAAAAGCGATCACACAGGTACAAATGGTTTTAATAAATTTCACTCTCATGATGGGTGTGGAAGATAGAGATGTGTGTTAGACTCCTATGTGGCAAACTGGTGGATGAGTAGTGTCATATCGTCCCTCTTGCGGCATGCGACGGCCCACCGTGAACGGATATCTCGTGCAGCGTGGTTCTTGTATGCATCTTCGTGAATAGCCTGATACGCCGAGGACACGATCGGCAAGAACATCGAACCTTCTCTTTTGGTCCACGAGCTGATCTCTTTCCTCGTTCACCGTGGTCATGAGGACCTTGTTGGTTTCGATTCCAGCCTTTTGCAGAAACGGCGCCTCGATGCTCTTGTAGACTCCGTCTGTCATCAGGATGATGTACTTGCAGTGTGGTGTTATGGGGATAACCTCAACGAAAGGTTCACACAGACCCGGCTGTGCCTTGCAATGCCTGCGAAAACAGAGGATAATAGCGATATGAACAAAAGGAAGAACATGTGGACCAATCAGATTTCTTGATTTACTGTATATACATTATGCAGACAGTGCGGCAGAATAAGTTCAGTGGCCTTTGCGCAATAAGGAACTGCATGCTCGGGTGGTGGTGGTGTTGCAATAGGGAACTCCATCCTAACTGGCCTTGAAATAAGCCACAGAAGGAAGTCACATGAAATTACACAGCCATCTGAGTCTTTTACAAAACTGTATGTCAAAAATGACACAATATCCTGTATTTCTCAACCAATAATTGGGGGAGAGGCTAAACAACTTCCATATACTACTGTGTACTACATGCAGCAGGTTCGAAAAAGTGCATATTATTTCCTTCTAAGAGGGAAACTGCTGTAGGCACGATAATATACACATGAACAACTAGAGTATGATAATGATATCTGAACAGGATACGCCAGCACACAGCCAGGCATGCAGGGGACAAGTCCTGCAGCCTAACACTGACTGACAATATTTACTACCTACTGTACCCTAAATTATACAGCCTTCTTTCAGAGACACCAGCTACATAGCAGAGAGCGTGTGGCAGTGGCAGACGAAATAATAGCCCAGGGATCATGCACGATGTGTTGCAGTCTAGACATTGCAATTTTAGAGGCTAGACTAGGAAGATACAGGGTGAACATGCATTATCATTCCAGGGAGTGTGCTATGGTTCAAAGGTATGGATACACATTCCTATAGACTTCTCCAGGGACACCACAGTAACCAGGTCAGTGTTAGTCGAAGCTATTGTTTCAGGTGCACTAATTGGAATGCTGGGTTGTTACAGGTGCTTTTAGTGTCACACCTGTATATACCAATGCCAGGTTGTTTTATTCTTGGTTCGCTTTACTCTGCACTTGTCATGATCAGCAGAACGTAAAAATATGCACTGGGAATTTTTCTCCTTACTACAGTACTCACAAAGCTCTCTCCCACTAAATGCCTGTCGACACATAATATGCAGTAGTATTAAGACTGGGCTACAGTGAAAGTGCCGACACACCCAGCAATGTTCAGTTTACACACTGGGACGGGAAGATGGGACAACAAGGCGTTGGAACACACCAAAGCTGAATGTAAACTCCGTGGGAAAGAGAGGGGAACAGAAAACAAGCGAGGAGTGAGGAAAATCAGAGGAAAAGGGACTGTTATGGACACTACACAATAGCAAAAAGACAGACAGACCGAAAAGCGAAAGTTTTCACTGGGTCCACTGTGTATTGTACGCGAGGCAGAGAATTTCTACTGTACTTCAGTAAAAGCTTACTGTAGGGTGTCCACGTCCTTGTATCCGTCCTTGATGGAGTAGTCTCCGATACTGCGGGTGTTTTCCTGGCTACCCAGCCGTCCGGAGCGCTGGAGCTGCTCTCGGTCCAGCCCCAGGTCAATCAGTCTCTTCAACTCATCAATGTTCTCAACGCCGTGGTCCATGCTCATCTGGAGCACCTGCTGGATCCCCTTCTCGTTCTCGTTGACCAGGACGGCGCGGGAGTCGCCCACGTTGGCCACGTAGAGCGTGCTCCCGCAGACGACCGCCAGGACCACTGTGGACCCGCCGGAGATCTTTGGTTCCAGTTCTTGCATCCTGGCGACTTCGACGGGGTAGGTGAGATACGCCTCATAGGAAGTCATGTTCTGTGGGAGAGGATATGGTTGTTGCACTAGTAATGAGTGCTAGTACATCGTATGTCCCCACAGTATGCACTAGTAATGAGTCGCTAGCCCTACGATGCCAGTAATGTACATCTAGCCGCTCATTGTATGCGCTAGTAATGAATCACACTGCTAGATCCAGTATGGCCATATAAGTGGAAAGGAGAGCAAAGTTGAAGGAAATTGTGACCTTATGAGGATTGGAAGTGACGTAGTCTTTCCTGGCAATGCAAAACTCTACCAGGTATCCATATATGTACATATAATAATATATCACGTGTGCACAATGTTATTCATGCACGATGCTACCATGGCTACATACACAACACTGTGAATGCATAAATGGATTCACAGGAATGAGTGTTCAAGATGTCCCAAAGACAGGCAAAGGCTTCACAATGTAGTCATAGTTACTGTTGCCATTGATCAACCGAAACATTAGATCACATCCTAGGCCGCCTCTCTAGACACTAGATAATGGTCCCTTGAGGATTAGGTGTTCACAAACACGATTGCCACAAACAACACACACACACACACACACACAGCTCAGTAATGACTTGTGTACTTGTCTAAAAACATAGCACCAAAGTCAGCAAAGTGGCTAAAGCACCAAGTTATGTATTATGTATTATGTATACCTGAGGTATGATTCTTTGAAGTTGTTTTCTCTCGTCAATATAGCGACCGATACTCTGAAAAAACTCTTTCTCTGCAGCTATAAAGAATTCTCTTAGTGCCATAGGGATCTGTACCCGCTGTTCCTTGGGAGGCAAACTTATCACGGCTTTCCAAGACTCTGAGCTAAAGTACTGAACGAAGAAGTTTGAAGCGAATCCGGCTGCACGCGGTCCATCGTGACCGTCAAAGACACCGTAGACTTTACAGTATTCGTCTTCTAGCATAAAGTGTCTGTCTTCGTTGGGGTGCTCCGATCTGGGAACCTCCCCCAATCGATATCTGCCATTCTCGAGAGATGCTACGCTGGTTTCACTAGTTTGACGAGGGACGGGGTGCGTTCGTGAGGGTAAGCTTTTCGGAGGTGATTGTTGTAGAGAGGGCGGGGCACTGTGGTAGGATGATTGGAGGCTTTTCGGTGGTCCTTGGGAGATGTACGAGTGGGGTATGCTGTGGGGTTGGCGGACGGGGGCGGCGACTCCGCGAGGCAAGAGGGTCGGGTGAGTGTGTGGTCTTGAATCCATGTGTGACGGCATTTGTGGTAGGTGTGCCCGTGACGCGGCCATCATAATGTAGACAGTTAGCTGGAGTTCTGGCCTGCGTGGAGAGAGTACAAACGGTAAGAAAAGCACAGACACAGCCCTACACTAGAAAAGAAGGAGCTAGAGAGCCGAGTACGTAGGGGGCGGAGAGGGCCAACATAAAAATACAGGCACTATAGCAGAGAGACCAGCTTAACTATGATACACAAAGAGGTAAAGAGTGCGGTATAACCAAACTTCTGACACAAGAACAGGGAAACTTTCACAATTCAAACTTCTTTCTTGTCCGTCGCGAGCTAGACTCAGCGTTTTTATAATATACACAACGCCGCGATCACGTGCCCCCCGCAAACGTTAATATATAATTACGTTGCCCCGCCCCGCCCACACGTGTGCAGCTCGACGCTAGCCAGCTCACTCGATCAGAGCGGGTGATGGCGAGAAAGAGAGAAGTTTTGCGGGTCTACCGACAAGTGCTGCAGCTTGCCAGGTCCTGGAAGCGGTGGAGGCAAACCAGACTGCCACTGAGCAGGCCTACATCAGAGCAGAGGCCACCAGCCTCTTCAGGAAAAACCAGCATGTACATAGGCCTATCCTATCTACTGCTAGCTGTGTAGCTAGCTAGCTACATCACATGAGAGGGTCTTACTGGTGGGCGAAAATTGCATCATTTCACACTGAACACAGTAGCATGCACCAACGCATGACTTTGGTTCATGTTTACAGAAAAGTCAGTTTGGTATTGGGAGATACGTTCGTGTTTCGAAAACTGAAACTTATATGGAGTGTGTTGTCCACTCTGGAGGTCATGCCCTTTACCAATATTACGAAAAATCACCCTCACCTTTGTCTGAGAGGTCACCGTTTTGCCAAGCCATGTGATTACCAATAGCACCATCATCAAAACAAGGTTTCAACACAAAGAAAACCGCACACGAAGATTAGACCATGTGATGACATGTACGCTTATGGAATATTATCTCAAAATTGCATGGGAACTGTCTGATTGAGGTCATTCTCTGACCTTAGGTTTTTAGGGTTTTCCACTACTTTCAACAAGCGATAATGACAACACCTACATATGTTTGTGTTGTGATGTGTGTGTATGTTGACAGCTGACTGATGATGTTGAAATCAAGCAGTGTATCGACGAAGCAACCTCAAGAATAGCTCTAGGTAATTGTTGCGGAGTTTTGTGCCAACATAATTATTGATGCTGTATTGTTTTGCCTACATAAAATGCACATTTGAATCTCTGCATGGATTTAACAGTCGTTATGGCAATATTGCTATGCTTGGCATGCAATTACGTAGTCGAACTGGAAGTATCAGATAAAGGAAGGAAGTGTCGAGATTGTGTTACAGACATTCATGGCTTGGGAAATGTGTTAAGTGTGGTCATAGTTCATGTCTCATGACCAAGCAGGATGAAGAGTCTATTTTTAGCATAACCTCCATTACAAAATAGTGTGGACTGTTGCTCAACTGAAGGATTGTTACTTTCGTGAATTGGTTGTGACACGACAAGCCTTCTTTAGGGTGCATACGATGCTACTATTTGTACTAACTGTAGAGGGGGTGTACCGAAATCAGAGGTGAAAATTTCATGGTATAATAACACTGTTTTTGCTATGTATATACTATTGAAAAGGATGCAGCTGCTATATACCGCGCAATTTCAATATGACCGGCCCACTGTTTGTGTATGGGGGAGACGTACGTCGAGAAAGCCCCATCAGCTGGCCCTTCCCCCACGGAAGTTAATCTAAAATACACTCACACAGTTTTCCGGGTGCAATTTAGACTACTACGTTGCAAACCGCACGGTCCCTTTTTTTAGGTGAGTTTCTCTCCAAGACTAAACTGAGCTGTTTGTGTGTGCATACTGTAGGACAGCTGAGAGTGCTAAGAAGGGGATGTGTATGCTGTCCTAGCCACACGTGTGTCTGTGTAAAACCCGCTGTGGTCTCAACCTCACCTATATACAATAATGGCTTTTCCCTGAGAATTATGTGTCATCCTCCGGGAGCAGAGCTATGGGTGGGGCAGAGGTGGCATTATGTTCTCAACTCTCCCACTGCTAGTTATGGCCCAAACCTGGCAACAACCTGTTAGGTACATGTACATGATTACACCGTTGTAAGTAGCTGGGAAGATAGCCTATGCCCCCACACCTTGCTCTAAACTTGGCAGCAACGATACCATCCAGACGCTAGTGAAAAACGATTACAACTGTATATTATACTGGTATGGTCCACTGTCTGTGTTTCTTGTCTATTCTAGTCTGCCACTGGGGCACTGACAGTCACTGGTAAAAATCCCCTGTCCCCCTCAATTTTTCTGTGAATGCATGCTACCTTTTTTGTACATTGTGCAGCCAAACACTATGGAATCCCCTACCCAAGATTGGTGAGCTAATGCTATATTCATACTACAGTTAGAGAGTGTTTCATAATACTGTAAGAAGTACTACATTTGTTTCAAAACTGAGCATGTGACGCCGCCCTCTCGGTGTACGTTTACAACATTTCAAAATGCTGTTTGATATGTGCTGGGAAAATGAAAGGGGGCTGTTTATTATTCAGGCCTCATATTTGGTGCTTTGTTAGTCAAAACACACATGAAAACGTGATGATTACCAGGCGCTTGTTACACACTTTCTATGTGCGACATTATACTGGAGATGGGGGATTCCAAAAGCTATAAATAGTGAAACGCCCGCCTGTGATTTTCACAATGAAGGAAGTTTATCCTCAACTGCCGGTTGCGTGCTGAACCTCTCACTGCTGTGCAATATCTACTTATTCAGAAGGCACATTTAGAATTCACCATATATAGGCATAGCAATACGTTTAGACTTTCGGATTGCACAATTTTACTTTTCGAGGTACACAAAGAGTTATGAGCAGAAAGCAATGCCATAAATAGCTTTCTTAACCACATGACAGTTTAACCCCCACACCAATGGGACAGAAAAAAGTGTCCATATTAGGGAGGTATCCTTAATTTAGGGGTTTAATTGGAAGCAATAAAGCAAAAGAGAAGTGATTCATTTCAGGGGTGTCCTTAGAGAGGGGTTGCAACACGTTTGGATTAACGGAGTTTGTTTTTATTTTGTGTAGATGAATGTGGCGCCTAATACGGTGATGGCTAGTCGGCACAGGAAGAGACAAGTGAGGACCACCAAACAAGCTAAACCAGTTTACCTCAACTCGCAAGACTCGTAATCTCCCAGCCAGTCGCATCAATGACTGGTTCACCAACTTTTCTCATGCGTGTCTGTGTGTTTGTCTCCTCACTGTATGAATGTTACCTGGCAAGAAACTACGTAAGGACACATGTGCCATCCTCCATTCTGCAACCCTACTTCCATTGAATTCTTATGTATGACCCCAATGGGTTTCTGTAGGGAAACTTTGTTGTATTCCCATTGTGAAAATCGATACTTGACTGTGTTTGTGAGGCTGCTCAAGCAAGGAAAGAAGTCACGATCGAGGCGCTGTGAGCGAAAGAAGCTTATGAAGACTTTCGTGGTTTGAGTCAAAATATTAGAGATGTAGGAACAATTTTTAGGCACTCTGCTGCGAATTCTCTGCTAAACCACCACCAGACAGAGGGGATCACCTGTATATACAGGATGTCTCCTCTCTTCAAGATGCTGCTAGCTACTATAGAAAATGCTACAATGTGATGGTTTTAGGATACTATGTGGACACAAGGTGTTTTGTGTGTGCTTTTGTCACGACTTACGTATGGAGTCTGGACGTCATGCAGTTTGCCACATTTAGCACGGATGAACACGTAGCGTCCGGTTTTAGTTTCGTTTCTCGCATTTTCGTCACATTTACGCACACAGTCACATGACGATTTATTTCGTCAGGAGGTCAGTGTATAGGACGTTTCATTACCACAGCCAACATGTTTGCCTTGTAAGGTCGTCACACGGTCTAGTCAAAGTCATTCTTGCATATATACTCATAATAGTACCACGCCAAAAATGCTTAGCGTTCAACCATTGATAGCAGCACGTGCATTGTGAGGTAATTGGCATTTTGGAGTAGAACAGGAGTAAGACATGCATGGACACATATATACAATACACACACAGCTCAGTTAGCTAGCTGAGGTAACTAGCTGTTCATCTGTCTCCCAACACTGCAGCTTCTCTTCGTATGGCCACTCTGTCCACAGGCACTGCAGGTAGGCGGCTTCCTTCTACCCCCTCCCCCTCCCCCTCCCCCTCCTCCTCCTCCTCTCCCCCTCCCTGTAATACAAGGTAGCCTTTAATCAGACGCCGAGGGTTTGCACTTCAACGCTTTTCTCTTCCTGATTCTCAATACCGACACCCTCATATGTGCTTCACATACAGCAGCAAACACACACCATCACTTTTTAGCTTACGCTCCAGTTACTTATCACAAAACATTACAGTATGTGCAGTCCCAGTCCCCAAAATCAGATGACTAGGTAGACTCACTCGGCAATTGGAGATGAACTTCAACTATGACACTGCCAGATATATAGCTCCCAAAGTGATACATTACATACCTACACACATTGTGTACTTTTCCATACACATAATCAATAGGCAATGATTTCAAGTTACAGGCTCTAGGGTTGAGTTACTAGATTCCCAACTTAGCACTTTGCACTGTAACTTTTCCCAATTCTCTCTGATTTAGTGCTTAAACTATGTGTATACATTAGGCGCAGCATGGGATTCTCCCATTAGGTCTGGGGATAGCCCCCATGATTAGTGCACACTATAGCAGATAGTGTGGGTGCAACTATCCGTGGAATGCGTGAATCCTGCATGATGAGGGTATGTGGTACGTCAGACACAGTAGCAAAGGTCTACCAGCATACCGCACGGCTGCCTAGTTTACATACGAACTGAACATTACAGCTTGACGACCACTCACAGGGATCAGATTGACCTACATTATTATTGTAACACATACACATGCAGTATATACAATGTGGCACAGGAGTTATGAGCATGGCATAGTACAGATGACATAACATGAGCGCACGAAAGATGGAAAATTTTTGAGGGAGAACCTTAAATTTTTTACGAACAAACGTTTCTGTGCAAAATTTTTCGCTTTTACCACGGAATTTTCTCTACAAATCTACCAAACCATATTTTTCTTATAGACTAGATAGAAGAACAGACCAGGAGTGATGTTTGAGGTAGGGACATCGTCAGCCCATTCGAAGAAGCCGCACTGGTCTTCCCTGGGTTTGGAGCAGGTGCAGAACTGTCGTCCTTTGTTGGGCCCTTCTTTCTGCACCGTCCGCCTGTCAGACATGGCAACAAGCCGGATGATTGTACAACAGACATGTCACAGTACACACGAAATGTACATATGTAGCTCCACCGTTCCCCCCCCCCAGCATCACATGGGCATATCACAATGGTTGAAAAATGAAAAATGAAAGCCAACCACCACCTTCCTCATAATTGTTCCTAAACACCAGCGGGTTTCACCGGATATTTCCTGCATGTTGCCGGAAATTCCTTCACATTCATTAAATTTCCGGAACATTCCGCATATATACACTGTTTCATCTCTAAACAGTGGGTGGTGAGACTCACCCTGCCACCCAGCGATAGGTCTGCGACTTTCTTCAGAAACAAAATGTCGGAATCATTCAATGTCGGAGGTTCGACTGTATGACTACCTGGTTACATAGTACGACTTACATGACAGCATCTTGGCCGCAGTTACACACCACACCCATTCCAGCACCACCTCCACTAGTAGCAGCTGTCCCTCTCCCTCCTCCTCTCCCTCTCCTGCCCCTCCCTGAACCTCTGGAACAATGGGATAAGGCACTAGATGCTATATCTACTTGACTGCTGAAGTTCTTAAAATAGGGGACATCTTGTAAAATGGGAGGTTTGCCTCCAAATCAAGGGCCTATAGTTGGATACTGGTCTAGTAGAGCTACGGAGGAATGTGCGGCTAACCAAACAGCCATCTGGGCTGAATCACTTCACTCCATGGAATGTGTGTGGGTGTGTGTACATACCGTTTGGGCGCAGAGAGAAATCCAGGTCCTGAACGAGATGACCCAGAGCAACCTGTATAGTAGTGCCGACATACATGTACAACAGAGAACCCATTTGACCACACACATACAAACTCATGTCATACAGTATTACCAAAATTATTAACTCAGACATGTAGAATACATGCGGTGCCCTTAGCAAAACTTGAAATGCACAGACGTTTTGCACTATTACGGATAGGGACAGAGGCAGGTAGCTTTGAAGAATTTTGTGTCGTAGACTTTTTTCTCGGGGGGTAATCCCTTTGTGGATGAAATTGCTGAAATTACTACTTTGGATGGTGCTCCACTCACTGGTATTCATGGAGCCGTATCCAGAGGTGTGGACAGAGGAAGAGGGAGAGGGAGAGGGAGGAGGAGGGAGAGAGGAGGAGAGGGGAGCAGGGTGTGGGTCTTGGTCCATCCAGAGAAAGAAGTTACAGCCGCCATCTCCTCGCTTGCTGCACTTGTGAAATTGACGGCCTAGTACAAACACAGGGAGACACGTTACACACACAGAGGAGGAGATGCTATTGCGCGTAACATTAAACTGAACGTCAAACATGCTAGAAAAAAGAAGGAACAGTTGTGGAATCGGCATTTCTAAAGGCCAGCAGCATACGATGGTGCACGTGAGACTAAATAGAAGTGTTGTTTATGGCATGCAACTTGTTGCCGTGGGACCCCATCATACCCATACACGGTTGTTACATGAGACTCTGTCACAAGTTGGGTCGTGTATGCTGGCCTCAAGCCAAGCACAAGCAGGTGCCATCGACAAACTAATTCACTAGGAGAGGGGGAAAGACCAGTGTGTATACTACCGTACCTCGTACTTTGCCAGAGGTACTGGCTGTGTGTTAGTCTGACCGAATGACAAACAGGGAATTTCCTGGATTCAGCTTCAAGCACCATTCCCCTAACTCGGGGAAACCCTGCACTCCCAACGCCAGTCACTACGTACGTACATGCGTATAGTTATACACTGGGAGGATATCCCGAAATGAGGACTTCCGGAAATATAGAAAACCCCACTAATATAGGCACTTTTGTGCAGTTGGTGTCCGGATTAGAGATGGGTTCCACTGCGTACATGTATGAACAACATCTTCCAGTAACAGGGAAAGAATTAGTATGTGTTACCCTTGTTAGGGCCTTCCTTCCTGACGGTCAGTAGAATCGCTGGCTCACCACAATCACACACTGGAGGGTTGCTAGAATACAGACAGATAGGAGGACAGACAGTGAGGGGGCCTCTGAGAAGACTTACTCTGAATCTGGTTGAGAGGAGGTGAATGCAGTTGATGAGTAACTAAAAGACACTCTTCCCCCTCCTCCTCCACCTCTCCACTCATCACCATTCCCACCACCATCCCCCCTCCCCCGTCCTCCCTGTCTTCTCCTCTCACCACCACCACCACCCACCACCTCTTCCCCTCGTCCCTGGTTTAACACAACATGCGTAGCGTACAAACCGGAGAGCACAGAAATTGATAGCTAACCTTGGCTGGGGTGAAACTCCACCCCTTTGCCTTCTCCCACGCCCACCAGAAGACGACCCTACATCAACAAAAACTCTCTCCTATACCAATATAGGGCTGCATTCATTCGTTCATTGCAGTGTACTGTAACATAGAGCGTGGTGTACCAACCGGTGGTGGTCGAGGAGGAAGCGTTGTTCTGAGTGACTCTGATGGAGGGGAACTGGAGGTCGTGCAGGAGAGTGAGATGACATGTGGTGCATGCTGTCATCTCTCGTGGCACGCAGGAGGCACGGAGCCCGGTCTGAACCGTAGCTCCAGACAGTGTACTGGAGGCGGTCCGCACTGCATGAAGGCAAAACAAACTACACAACTACACGCAGAGACTTTTCCACAAGATATCCATGGATCCTACTGTTCTATATCAGTACAGACCACGACAGACCACATACACACGGCCACTACACAGTATTAGAAAGAAGAGGGATCCTAGTACACATATTGCCGCACATTTCCACAGAGGGAGGGGTGGGGCTGGGCACTGGCCACACAGGGAGGGAAGAACTGGACGGCCCGACAGTTGGGTACCCGAGACAGCTGAGCATGAACCCTCCATCCTTCTTCCTCCTAACCACCATGTCGCTCTCCTGACACACCGGGCAGGGTCGCACCACCTCACTCATAATGAACTCCTCTTCATCGGACGCAGAAATAAGAGTAAAAGTTGCAGTTTGCAGTTACAAATGAGACAACGTCTTACTTTAGTGCGCAGCTCTTTTGAATCAAGCAATTTGGAATCCAATTGGTCAATTTATTATGAGCCATAAAATAAGAGTTAGAAATTACACCCGTCGTACTTCTTATTGCAAAATTTGTGCAAATCGGCAGTTTTGAACAAGTGTAGCTAACAGTCGCTAACAAAGGTGTTCTTGCTTTTTGCAGGATAAAATTATGTGCCTTGAAAATCTTGCATTCATACATACCTTGTTGTGTGACTTGCTGTGGAGGGCCGAAATACTTTGATAGTGCTTCATCCAATCTGTGAGCCTGCAACACAAACTATCCATGCAAGCATACGGATTCTCAACGAGCACAAAACGCACCTCCTGACTTGCTTTGTGGAAGACATCCTTGTATTTGTTGACCGTGAGTGTCAGTACATCTGTGGTGGAAGTGAAAGGAAATCAGGGGTCACTACGATATCCAGTATACGTAAAATGTACTGCAGTTACCATCCTTCCTCTTGACACCGTCACATATCCTGTAGGGAAGAATGATGAATCATGCGAACTACGAGGTCGAAAGGCAAAGGCACAACATACAAATCAACTACACCCAAGACAATTTCAAGGAAGGAAGAAGAAAGAGCTTCCTTGGGTGGGATTCGAACCCGAACCCATGACACTCTGCAGTCTAGGCGAGCGTTCTACCAACTGAGCTACCAGGGCAACTCAGCTGGTAGAGCTGAGCTACAAGGGCAACTCAGCTGGTAGAGGTTCAAATCATCAACACAATACAACACAAAGGCAAACTTCATACATATGAAAAGCCATACATTAATACATGGTTCGCATGTGTATGTATAAATAAAACAACGATAATGAGGAGAAGCAGAAAACTAACAGTTTCAGGTCGTTTTCCAGCTCGGCTCTGAGTCTGGGCTTTGCCAGCTCATACCCCATGGCATCATACCCTACAGCAATGTACAGCACACACATATTTTAATGGTAAGTGGTTAAATTCGCAGTCCCACGAAAAATAGCTACAAAACCCTCAATTTAGACCTAAACCTGTACAGTCTTGCCAACACTTGACTTCTGAACTAGTAAAATGGAAAATCACCAACTGGTACAATTCTACTGTCACCATACTATATTGAAGGGCTAGTCTAGACCTCTGCCTGACCTTCCACCAGCCCCATGCCAAGTTCTCCCGGTACAAAGTGTCCGTCACTCTGGACTCCCACATAGTTCCTGTTCTTTATGGTCTCGATGTGCTCCGCGTGAGTCGCATCAGTACCTGGACACACACACGCACACACCACAGAGAGAGAGAGAGAGAGCGAGTTTCTTATCAACCTTGTATAATATTATATCACACACACCACGCATATATAGCACACACATTCAATGTACTTTTGGACTTGCTGGTACTATATAGCAGCTAATGCTTTGAGCTAGCATAGCTAAGGCTTTCAAAGTAAGATAAACTTTGGATGCGCATCAAAAATCCCTGAACACTGCAACACCAATATTGGCCGTACCCCCTCTCTCCTTTCTGATCTCTCTCTCCCTTTTCTTAGTGCGTAGTGGTGCGTAAACTGAACATGTGTTTCTTTCAGAGAGACACTCTCACCAATGCCATGTTTCTCCATGAGTGCAATGAGGTCTGCCTCTTGCAGGAGTGACGGAGGACTCGTCTCCCCTTCCACCATCTAATACATTGGACATTCTGTATATATATATATACCGACACTATGAGTCTGGTACACCACATTCACTACGTATGTATAATGATCCGTATGAACATTGGCCATTGTGGATACGCGAGCAAGTGTGCTTATGCACTATCTACACATGTGTAGGTCATGAAGCCCGTAGAAGCACCCCATCTCTTCCTTCTTTGTTCATGTGAAGGTATGAGCTGTGCAGTTTACATGCCTATCAACTATATACGATACTTAAAATTCACAACATGTGCAAAATGCTGAGTAGTTGCTCTACCTCAATGGAGGATGGTTGGAAGGTGCTGTTCTCTTGGTATACTGGCATCGTCTGGACCATTTCAAGCACAGAATTAGTGTTATACCTCATCATATACAACCATTAAAGGCTACATAAGTTTAGTGATGTTATCTTGCAACAAGTTGTCATACATATTTAGCAGCTACTCATAAAAAAACTCTGATATAATGCACTCGCGTTTGCTCGGCCAAAAATTCGTTCCACATGTACTATCTAGTATTATACAAAGTGTCCAATCACGACCACATACATACATACCTTATCAGACCACTTGTCATAAGGGAACACGTCAAGATAGTTCCTGGCAGTGATGGCCAGTCCCTGGGCAGAGAAGCCCTCCCCAGCCACCTCTATCTCCACGCTGGTCTCGTGACCCTCGGCGTTCTGGGAGCAGCAGGCCAGGAAATGACGCACCACGTACTCGTAGATCCTCTGCTCATTTCCCTGCGAGGAGGAGACCATGGTCGGTGTACCCAGTATACCTCTCCTAGACATGTCGTCAACTTGCCTAACTTGGACACACCAATAATGATACATAGAGTATACCTGTAGGGAGTTGGTGTATTTGGTGGGGTGGATGGGAGGGTGGGCGTTGTCAGTCTTGTTGCCCTGGCGAGGAGTCACTCCCCTGGCCAGCAACTGACTAGCAAACCCTGTACAGTAACACAGACACCGACATTGTGCAATGTCTGTACACATCAGCAGAATTTCGGTCGAGAGCAATTTGTGAATCGACAAAACTTGTAGGAAGGGTACCTTTATACAATAAACTTAATCAAGTCAATTTGTAAAATGTTTTCTTTCGACAACGTTATGAACCTTTGAACAATACCGAGTAATAAGTAGTCTGAAATTTTGTTTCAAGCTGAACACTACAGTTTACCGTGAGGTTTTTAAAATTAAACCTCCAGGTATAAGGTATGGTGAGAGTGTTGGGGTACATTATGTACGTACCTCCCCAGTTGGGATGAGGAGTCTGATCTCTGACGATGGCAGTCAGGTCAAAGGACTCCGGGAACATGTTGGTCTCAGTACGAGGATAACTGATGAACCTGTCCACACACACACACAGAAACAGAAAGAGACATGCACACAGTCACTCCAGAAAGAGACATGCACACAGTCACTCCAGAAAGAGACATGCACACAGTCACTCCAGAAAGCCTCAGCATTGAAGAAGGCCCTTCCACACACTGTCCTACAAGCCACGTTTACGAGGAAGGGGATTTTAAGAGCCAACCGTGAAAAACCAGGAACCGTTTGCAATTCTACTTTTCCCCAAATTGCAAACGTTTTGTTCCTCTAACGGTATACGTACATGCTAAATTTTCAGCTATGCTTTAAAGTAGAGAAGGATTGGGACTGTGTGTAGCTCACCCTTGAGTGTAGAGCTTCTCTGCTATTCTCATAGTCTCTTTGGCATTGATCCTCATCTTACGGGAGGCCTGTCTTCTCCAACTCCTATGCACACGGTACACCACAGGGTCGTGTAAATGAAATTACAACTCAATACACCCAGGACAAGGTGTTGCAAAGAAAAAAAGAGCGGCCCTGGGTGTGGGACTCAAACCCACGACAGTCTGGTTTCTAGGCAGAGCACTCTACCAATGAGTACAGTGGTCTGAGTTACACTGTACATACACATACTGTAATGCTCAAGGAAATTAGCCAGATATTTCGCACTCACATTCACGTGCCATTAATGCACTACATTTGTACGATGTACAGTACTGTCTTTCTATGTGCGTGGTACTGTGTTGAATTCGTTCTACAAGTTCAGTGTTGCATTCATTGTATGTATGTGTGTATATGTTGCAGTGCCCAGACAGAGCACTGTACGGGCGAATGCTGTCCTGTCTGGGTACTGCAACAGATTTATTGGATATCCCTAGGCAAATGACATGTATGAACCCTGCTTGCACATTTAGGATTGTATAGGCTGATACAATCCTCCAATACCTAGCTTCATACATGTTGGTTGCCTAGGGATATCCAACAAGTATGTATGTGTGTGTGTGTGTAGCATGCCTACAGGTGGTGGATGTACCACAGTGTCTAGCGGGAGAGGTCTCCACTTGCTCCGCTGTCTGCTGTGAATACCTGTCACACGGGCCAGCGGAGACTAAGAAGAGAGAAGAATATGATGAAGATAAAGAGGAGAAGGAGGAAGAGAAACTAGAGGAGCAAGTGAAAGAGAAGGAAAAGAGAACTAAAGAAGAGCAGCAGGAAGGACAAACTAACTTCTAAACACATCTGGTAGAGAATCAGGCACACGGTGTGGTTGAACACCCTAACTCTGCAGGGGAGAAACTTTGAATAATCTCCACGCAGGCACTAATTATATACCTCTTCCAGTTGAACTCGACCCTGCCCTCAGTTGTCTCGTGAACCACCTTGATCTTGTGGAACGACTCTGGAATGAACGCCTGCACCTGTTTGTACTGACAGAACACCACACACTCACCACAGTCAGAGCAACACACCAGCAGTTAGAGCTAGTCTTCAACCTTACTTATACAAGACTCCAGGTGTACTCGCGTACACTGTTTTGTGGATTGAGAATAATCTTTCATTTGTGGGCCGGGGGAGTGACATAGCAATCCTCAAAAGCTTTCGCTTAATGTTTCCTCCCTATAGTGCATTCTTCTTTACAGCTCCCCGTCCCCCCTTTGCTTCTCACCCTCTCCACCACAAACCCAAGAGTGGGGAACTGGCAGGGTCCATAGCTGATGAGCTGATCACTCAGGACACTCGAGAAGACCTGTTTCAGCCTCATGGTCTGGAACCTCGTGAACGCACACCCTGTGTTCAGGAGACACACAGAGAAATGGAGAAAATTTCTCAGCACAGTTAGGAGAAAATAGTGGGCTTGAAAGAGGCAAGCAAGGAAGTACTTGACTTTATGGATCACTGGATGAATGAAAAGCACTAAACTGCAAACCCTCAGCGCACTAGAAACGCACACGTATAAGCAATGCACCAATATGCATGCGCAACGAAGGAGTGATGCTACGATGGGGACTTGTGAAAATTCACAAGATTACTAGCTTTACCCTTTTCCAATGATCCCCATTTTCAAAAAGAAAGCTTTTATGGACATCCCTCAAAATCAGTGAAAGGTTACCTACTACTAGATGCAGTATTAATGTTACGGCAGTAAGTACAGTGAGTGTATTACCAATTCTGAGGTCTACCTCCTGGCGGACTTTGACAGCATCTGAGACGTTCTGATTCAGTCGACCGAGTGAGGCACATGCACGCATGATTGACCTGCACGCACCACACCGTCACACAAATGCAGAGTGAAGAAAAGAGATAGAGGGAGGTAGGGGACATTGATGGGTGCTATGAATGGGTCACTGACTGTGGAGTGATCTCTGAGAACCTTGCTCTGTGGATCTGCACCGTCTTCTTAACTACAGATGATGTACATACATATAATATACACAAGCTCATCAGCAACATTACATTATAGTTCATCAACAGCATAATTAACATAGGAAAAAGTTGTGTATTCCAAAGCAGATTGTTCAAGTGTTTCTTGCTCATGATTTGTACACTCTTTTCTTATTGCCCGCTCTGCCCAAAAACTTCTGAAAGCCACACTGATCAACTCAAGGCAATTAACCCAGGACCACAAATAGCTGGGACCTATATAAATCACTGCTCTGGGAAAGGGCTCTACCCACAGGGTTCACGTACAGGTGTGGAGTTGTATTTCGCAGACCTTGTGTGCAGACGTGTACGATTTCCTCGGCAATGTTCTCTCCTTCTCTGTCTCCGTCGGTCCACAGAACCAGGTGCTGACAACCGCGGATCTCCTTCTCCAGCGTCCTCTGTTGTGGGCAGCACTTTGTATTTATGGAACACTGCACATATTATTATTAGGCCAAGAGATATGCTGGTTGCATTGCTAAGTGATAAGGCAGAGACTGGCAGTAATTGATGTGCATACTGCTTACTACAATCACAATTTTCCCTCTTCTTTGGCCTCTTTGTTTAACTTGCCATATGAGATTGGAATCAAAGATGTGCAGATTGTAACCTAGTAATACCTCATGGTAATCTAGTGGAGAAAGCTATCTGTGTGCTACCAATTCATGCTGATAGACAATGACAACAGTATAATGTACATAGTTGATTTGTTTGTTGTGCCTTTGCCTTTCTACCTCATACTTTTCACATAGATAGGGAATTATAATTACATACCTTGATAGGAGTGAAATTTTCAGGACAGAACCTCTTTATTTCTGCTGTGAACAGAGAACCCGGCCTACAGCTCTTCCTGAGCCATGGGTATAGGAACATGAATACACAAAATTTAGAGAGGAAGACACTGGATTTGAGAGACCGACCAGTTTTTGTAGGCAGGTGCAAAGTCAAGAGAGAGAAGATGTCCTGAAACAGAAGTCATTACCATCTTGCACTCCTGGCAGCATGCAGCACATGAAACAAACGAATAAAGAGTTAGATATCCTACTCTGCCAACCTTGCCGAGAATGTTGAAGTCGAACTCGTAGATTTTATTGAACTTTGAAAATCCCTCTCTCTGTGTGTGATGGTTATAATGCCACGCTACCTACGCAGTTTGATAACGCAGTTCTGATAAACGAACCCTGTTGAATCTCCCCCTCGACATGACCTTGGACAGCTCCCTAGCTGCGTCGTTCTTCTCCGCCACGTTTAGAACTTTGCACTGTCGTTGAGCAGCCATTCTTTTCCCTCCCAGGCAGGTGCCTTTACGCATGCGCGTGCGGCGCGCGCGGAAACCCGTGCGCATGCGCATGCATGAACCTTTCCGTTTATTTGACGTCATTCCAGTACCAACTACGTCAGAGGGTTGATGGACACCATTTTGAGTATAAATTTCTGTCCATGTATCCCAGTGCTACCAGTCCCTGCATATCAACTAAAGCAGACACTAGTGTATGTTGGGTGGGGTCGCCTTCCCTCCCTTATATATCTGTGATGGCTAGCGACTTGTTTGCGACTGAGGAATGCCCATAAGAGCATTCCTGAGTGGGAGAGATCCAAATACCTACATCACTCTGGGGCCTGACACCGGCTTCAAATACACACCACATATAGCATAGCTGCCACATAATTCCATGCATTCTGGCTGAGCAGTTGAGTGCCTACACCCAGGCTCATATATCGGGCACTGATTAGCAGAGGTCTCATGTGATGTGTGGATCTCCACGGTCCCGAACAGCAGAGACAATCAGGAACTCGTATATCCAATTATGGCCAACTCCAATCAAGGTCAGTGAAGCGATTGACACACCTATCAGTTGAGCCAGCAATACAGTAGTACAGACTGCAGTATACAAGTGCCTGGGTTGCTGCCTGGACAAGAAGGCCTGTTAGCTTGTAACTCAGAGATTGATTGACATGTTAGCTACTGCCATATGTGTCAACAAGTAATTGTATAGATATCAACCATGTTCTGCTTTGTGCAGGCACAAAGTTCAGGAGGATTTCAAGCAACAAGAACCAAACAAGATCAGCCTCAACAGGCAATATTCTCAGCAGCTTCCCGCCCTCTTACCAAGAGGTGATAACAGCATACAATGCTCCCCTGGGCCAGGGCCCCAAGGGACGCTCCAAAGTGCACAGAAACAGCAGCAGTAGCCAGGGAGGATCATTTAACCCCCTACATGCCGATGGAGTTGTTGGATATTCAGCTTACAGCATAACTGGTGCTACCAGCCTGGACTCTGTCAATCCCAACGACTACGAGCGACGTCAGAGAGATCGCCCAGTGTCTTACACCCATTCCCACCTGGAAGGCCCTGTTTCCAGAGATAGAGAGGCGAGAGAGGGTAGCATTGGTGCCAGTGAAGGCAGGGGACGCGCGTCCCATGTCCCTCCCAGCCACGCTCTGCTGGACTCTAGCAGGGAGTCCTTCCAGTCAGGCCGAGGACTCGGTCTCTACGCACGCCACTCACACTTGAGGGACTCTATGTCACAGGACATAATGGGAGAGAGGGAGTTTGACTACCAACTGAGGTACAATGCCAACACCTCCACCACGCTGCCCACTCTGTCTCTCCAGGACACCTACCACAGCAGAGATCACTCCAGGGTACACGGACGTGGGGGTAGGGAAAGAGCAATGTCGGCCAGCAATGAACGAGACCTTAGAAGAAAGGTTCAGGAGTTTGATGTGATGCCCATACACGAGGGCTTCACACACAGAGCTATGATGACTCCCGCTGCTGTCGGAGGTCCCAGTCCACCAGCTCACCTCTCCCCTCACTCCCCCCACCAGACCTCCCCAGACACAAATGGTAGGGGTATTAGCAATGGAGGGGGAGCCCCTGTGATAATTGACCGTCAGCCCCGGGCATCAGCAGTTGAAGCAGAGCACAACCAATCACCTCGTAACGACGCACGAGACGGGTTTGGTGGAGATGTTCAACAGCTCACCTACCATCCAGTGTTCTTCTCCCCCGAGACTGGACAGCTCTTCATGCACATAGGCGGCAGCTACAAGCCGCTGCCAAACCAGTACTTTACCGACAATGTCAGCATTCCGAGGGGAACCAGCTTCAACCAGGTGTTCATTGATGCTAGTTATACAAGTACTATACTTCCCCTTTTCGACTAATAGTTTACTGTTGCATCGGTGTTTTTCCCCCTCATGCAGTCAGATCAACGTTTATCGGCAACAGAGTTGAGCGGTCGCCAGACCTCTTCATCGTATGGCATGAGTGCCCCCTACGATTATTACCACTGCTCCATTGCCATGACGATACTCTACATCATGTGTCTCAATGTGGTGGTTGTCTTGGCCTGCTCACTTCCAGCACTTTGGTTTTCCAAAAAGGTCCAAGCATTGTTGTCTGTGCGAACTTGTGCGCTCATAATGTGTAGAGGTACACGCAAAGTACACTGCTGTAGGGTAGCCTAGCAACGGCAGAGGATAACTCTAAGACCATTTAAAGCAGGTGTATATAGCATAACGCAACAGCAGAGCCTCTGAGAAGGCACGCGAGCCTAAATATAACGGACCTGGTCCTAATTGCTTGGGAATGATGAAAGTATGCAGCATGTGATGGACTGATGATGTTGGTCCTACTCTGAAAAAATTATAAGTTGCATTCTTGCATGATTGACGAGATATATGTGCCAAAACCCACTACAAGAGTTATTTAGTTGAAAGAACATTACATCATCAACATGTCATGCACATACACACATTCAATTTCTTGATTTGTTCCATCCAGGCGATGAAGGCTAAATACGAGGGTGATTTTGCAGGAACACTGTCATTCGGCACCAAGGCACTGTGCTTCAACATCATTGGAGGATGTGCACACGTTCTCATTCTCTGTGCACTGATATTCATCCCCATAATGCTTCGATTTGTGTTCAGTGTTGTTTAGCCTGTGCAACTTGCGTCATGTATATATTTGTGTTCAAAAGATCAATAAAGCTCCATGCTTATTGCCCATTGAGATTCATCCAAGTCTGCAATGAGACATGTAATTGGCAAAGTGAGTGTGCTGCCAAGTCCATTATGCGGTCAAACGTTGTTGCGCTTGTGATCAAACGTAAGCAAAACCAACTGCAATGCGATGTGTGCGTGGAGCTCATAATCTGCACTGGAGACACTTAATCTCCTCCTTTGGCCTGATGACTGCACACGGAACGTGTGAATAAAGGCCAGTGTTGTGCTACACAAGCTCCACAAGCTCCACAGCTGAGAGAGAGGTCTGGCAAGTTTAGCGTCGTGTGCAATTTTATGTGGCTTGCTATAATAATGTAAATACCTGAGGAGATTCTTGTAGCTATACACAGAGAACCACCCTGTGCCTATATGGTAGGGTGGCTGAGCTACGGACTGCAGTTAGACATGTCTTGATCAGTAGTGTACTTGTTTGATTGCAGCGACAGCAGTGGAAGTTGCACAGAGGAAGATATGGCCCAGAGAGGTGAGGACATAACATAAAATCACTATGTAAACTCTCTTCAATGGTATAGCTAGAGCATAGATACTTTGCGTAGGTTTAGATCTGTTTAGGTGAGAGACATGTTGGTTGCAGGTCACCTAAGCTCAGCCTCTTCGCTGACCAACCTGGACTGTGAGCCAGACTACCCTCCCCCAAGAACACGCTCAGCCAGCGAGCTCCTGGAGCACAGCTCCATTACTAGCCCGGCCCGATTCAAATCCCGACAGAGGTCCCGCGATCTCCGGCACTCTCTGGCAGACTCGAGGAGCGACTACTACAACAGTCGCCGGCCGCAGAGTATCTCCCTCAGCTCCCAGATCCCGGCCCACTCTGCCCTACACTCCGCCTCCAGTGTCTCTGCCCTGGGAACCATCAGTGAGACTGGCGCGGCTCACCGCTTCTCCTCCAATGCCCAGTTCAGCACCGATTCCTTCTTTGCCGAGCTACCCGACACACCGCTGTTCCACTACAACCCCACCCTGTCCCTCACCGAGCTGGCCACCCCAATGAGAGGTGGCTCATTTCGTCACTCCAGACTCTCTCACACTTCCAGCAATCATGCTCCAGTAACAGCAGGGGCAGGACACAATCAACTCAACGGGGCCAAATCAAACGGCTTTGCAGAATCACCTTCTGCTGCAGCAGCTTCCTCCATGATCCACATCTCTGAGCCAATTACACGAGAGTTTGTTGCCCTCTATCTGAACCCCGTGACTGGGCAGATGTACTCTCACAATCAGGACTACTTCAGACCAATCTCCAGCCCCAAAGAACTGCTTGCAGCACCACCAAAACCAGTATGTTCACAAATGTAGTCTCTTGCAACAACATTTCTCAATTTTGTTTGCTATAATAAGACACGTCAGCTATAATAGTAAACGTTTGTTTCACCACAGGACAAACGGTCAGAAGAAAAAACACTTCCACCTTCATACATCACCTTCACACAGATATTGGCAATCCTATTTTTTGTGTGTGGAAATTTTGTAGTATTGGCAGTGTGCTCCCTACCAGCACTGTTTTGTGCCCAGAAGGTCAGCTGTTAAGAGCTAGTGTGTCGGTAAAGATCTCAGATTTTATTCAAATGCCTTTTAAACCTTGCCCACTGATAGCATGTAGCGTGGCTTCATGTTACCAGAAGGACATTTTTATTTATCTGCCCATTTAGGTCCATCAGATGAACTTGCAGAAGAGATACACAAGGGCAAAGAAGCATTCCGAATATGTGCTGTGCTTTAACATTCTCGGCATTGTGTTGCATGTCATCATGATGGTTGCTGTGATTGTGACTGGTGTGGTCTTAGCACTTGTACTGTTTTAGCTCATTTTGTATTTATCTTTTGCACATTAGTTGTTTAGTCAACAGATGGCATTGATGCTGGTATCTCCCACAATAATTTTAGACATCGCATAAGTATTAAACAAATTATAAGTACTGCGCGATCTACATACTTTTACGAGATGCTTATAGCTTCGAACTCGGGACCCTATGGAGAGAACGCAGCTATCTAGCAAGCTATACCAGTGAGCTACAGTCCACCTACATTCACCTAAGCTGTGTTTATTCTGAAAGACTATATAGGCCAATGGTAGGGGGTCTATTCATGATTCATTTCGCTGCTTTGTGTCACAATTTCCTTCTCATCTTCGTTCAGGGTTCGAGAGAGTCCAGCATGTCACCAGACAATGTGTCTGTTTCTGTGGACCAATAGCCGAAAGAGACTGTCTACACCTTCCTTCAACCTGATTTTTCAGCATCAAAGAACTGTGCTGTGATGCGCATGCGTTCGTCGTACACACTCTAGCAAGGAGGTGTGGCTCGTTTCGTGTGCGACAAAGGGGCAGGGCTCGACATGGAGATAGAGAGCGTTTCAAGCTGCGAAGAGGACCTGGATACTTGTCCCGCTCGTGAACCGCCACTGTTGTCCGTGGAGCCTGCAGCACAGGCGGTCGGCAACAACGATAATGCACGCCTAAGCGACGAGACTGGCGGTGGAACAGCAACCGTCACAGCAGCAGGAAGTGCAACGTCGACCAGGCACACCGAGAGTCCGACCGCACCACCTGGTGGAGATGCTCGTCAAACTGTGGAAACATTGCCGGGTGCGACTGAGAGTCCAGTTCAGCTCATAGCTAGGGAGGGAACTGGGGTAGCAAGTTCACCAACACAGAGGAGACAAACTGTTGCAGGTCCTCTAATCGAGGAGCCTCCCCCTCATTATTCCAGCCTTTTCCCAGCACCTGTAACAACAAGTAGCAGTGCTACAAACAACCGCCAGCCTCAATCCAGAGTCGGCGGTCACCGTCCATCTGAGAGCATCCAGCATCCCCCGTTCACCCAACGCTGCAGTGTCTGTGACACCACCCAACCTCCACTCTCACACAATAGCAGCCCCTACTTGTACCATCACCACAATCTTCACCACACTGGGCACGCCTTGCCTGGAATGATAGGCCAACACTACCCTGAGCACTACCTTCCAAGAGATCAAGCAGTTAGTAACATTCAATCATCATTATGCACTGCTTGAGCATACATCTTGCTTGTTAGCACTATATTATAGCACAGATAGCTCTCTTGAAGCCTTATGTGTATGTAACACAAAAGATACACACAATGTAACCATGACGTGTGATTGTGCTCATTCTACAGCAATACCACAGAACCATTGTCTCTATGCCTGGAGCCCAACCACGGAATGTTCCAGATGACTACATGAAGCTATCGTTTGTCTGCGTGTTACTGTGCACTCTTCAACTGAACTTCCCAGCCTTGCTGTGTGTCCTGCCTGCCCTTGCCTACAGCATTAGAGTAAGAACCAGCTAATAAATGGCCATAAGATGAACGTGTATTTCTTCAGACTCAGAAGCTGAACACGGAAGGGAGACATGAGCTGGCAGTGGGGTACAGCAGAAGTGCACTAACTTGTAACCTCTTGGCCTTTTGCCAGTATGTTGTGTTTGTGGTTGCAGTGGCAACAGTGGCGCTGTATTATATCCTGCTCAATGACTATCTGTAAACACATTTACGGAGGCATAACGCGTTCGTGTCACGTAACGTTTACGTACTAGGGGTAGGCGTGACTGCTGACTCGACAAACACTCACGAATCACAGTGTGGGAGTCGTAGAAGAGCAAAAGACAGAGAAGAGTATGTCCGCAACTCTTCCGCCCTACTCGGCGCTCCCTCCTGAAGCTCCTCCGCTGTACAGCGGCCGAGGGATGGAAGGAGAGGTCGCTGCGGAGACGACGGAGGAGCAGACGATTCCGGAAGCCGACCACGGCCACTACAACCCACTTCCTTCTCTGCTGAATGACGATGTAAGGGATTCTCAGTCAAACCCAACTGTCTTTCGAGCTAGACTCCGTAGAAGAAGCGGCAGACAAACTCGGATAGTATAGTTACGTAATCATTATGCGCGCGCTGCTACGCTCTGCGCATGTGCGAGATTGTTGTTGACGTCGATCCTCACGATCGTATATACGACCCCAGTTAAGCCTATCCAAGGCCGGGTAGGCCCCGAGTTAGTTACACATCCCCCTTGACAAGTATGCACTGTCCAAACACACACATACGCACACTATACTAGCAAGACAGACTCATATCTGCTGTCCTGCCCCGCATCCAAGATCACCACATCCTGACAATCTTGATGATGATACTGTGTGGGATTCTGCTCAACCCCATTGCCTTCCTATGCCTAATTCCAGCTCTCTCCTTCTCAAAGAAAGTAAGTTCTGTCATTATCCCTGGTCTCACCCCCTCTGAGCCAGGGTGCCCCACAGTATGTGGGGGAGACCAGAAAATGTAGTAGAGTATGTGTGGCACGCATAAATTGTAGATGTGTAGATATGTGTCAGGCAGAAATTAGTATGTGGCTCTGTAAAAATTGTACATACACACCACAGACCTGAGAGACTGGTTTGTGTGTATATACACCTACACTGAGTGTGTATTATAGCAACCTGTTTGTGCTATGGAGCTTGATCCCCTACAGAACTATCCCCCACTGTCTCCTTTTTCCCCTGTCTTGTCAGTCAAAGAGTGCCAAGCAGAGAGGGGAGTACATGGAGGCGAGAACAAAGTCCCAGTGGTCCCTGTGGCTCAATGTGTCTGCCCTCATCTCCTACCTCGCCCTCATGATCCTGGGGGTCGGACTCCTCCTAGTGGTCCTCTTAACTTTTTAGCAAAGATATCTCTGTTCAAAAGTCGATTTTTTTACCAGATTTACTCTACGCCATACCATAATTATGTAGAGTAGTTCATTGTTGAGTTTGGCGTAAGGCTAACATAAACATTGAAACCTCAGAGAATTGCTGATAAGACCTTCAGAGGGAGGACTTTTGTGTATATACATATATAGTATGCAGGTGAACTAGGCAGTAGTGTAGTGAATTCTTTCACCTATATAGGGGTTGCTAAAAGTCTCACAAATTTGGTTGGTTATTTAATACTGGGTAATGTAACGTTAACGATAGTAAGCAGCAACAACAAACGGAGTTCAGAGCAACATACATTGCATGTGTAACTCATTTGCCAATCAATTGTCATGCACACTATTTCAAAAACCATGCACAGCTATTATAGTGTCAGTTCCACGCTTAGGGAGAAACTGTGGGTTGTTTCACCCTCCCCCGACAGCAATAAGTATAATAACTATGACAGAGACCACCAGTCCAAACGTCAGAGCAATAATGGACAGTATAAAGGAAACGCGAACTTTCGAGGCACGTTCCTCCAGATTTGGTCCATCCATAGCCTGAAATGTAACAAAGAAGTTAAAGGAAGTGTCTCTCTAAAACCTCCAAAGGCAAATAGTCTCTTGGGCTGGCTCACAAGACTAAGGAAAAAGCGTGCAAGCCCTGGTATAATATACGTCAATGACATAATATCTATTATACAGGCATGCAACATAGCCTATGCTTGAAAAGAGAACAAAGAGCTAAACGATACTATTGATGCTAACTATAGTCTTTCCTTTTGTGTCGCTACAGTACTGATAATTATCTTACCACTATGGCGAGGATCACAGCAGGCACGGAGCAGCAAAGCGTTATCGGCGACATAAATCCACAGACGATTGCCACAATGACGCTGAGCACCAGCGCCCCGTTAGTATTGACTTTCTTAGTGTCGTAGACATGAACCGTGCCCGCCGGGGTTGGCTGCACCGTAACCACCTGTGCAAGAAGGACAACACAGTAGCATGTTTCGTCAAAATTGCTAGCTACGTGGCTACCGTGGTGTTGGATGTACTGCCATATTGAGGCGGGTGTCCCGGTTGCGGCGGGGGATACGGCTGCTGCTGCTGCGGGGGATACGGCTGCTGCTGCGGGAGATATGGCTGCTGGCCCTGGACTATCGGTTGGTAAGCCATGTCACGCTTAGCCTTGCCTGTATTCACCCGGGGTGTAGATAGCTCGGTCAGAAGAAATCTGCGGTCGGCATGCGGGGGACTTGCTCGCATGCGCAAACCGTGCGAGTCGGACCGCTGCTAGCCGGCCGGCCACGGGCATAATTACTAGTAGGCAAATGCTTGTCGAGCGGGGGATCCGGGAGAGCGAGCACACACCGTACACAATGACTGTCTAGCTGTATATCTGCCCCGGCGTACGCGCGTGTGTAGAATTGGAAGTTTTTATTTTTATTTTTATTTTTTTTTAAACGTCACACGTGACTGAAAATGCAGTGTTGTCATAAGGCATGAAAAATAGTGGAAACAAGTGGAAAAATCATTTCTTCAAAATGAAAGGGGGATATAAGGATGGCTTGAAGCACCAAAAAGGAAGAAACAAGGGGTCATTACACAGCAAAGATGCACAAGGCTACATGACACCATCCCTATATCTTTGTGTTATTGTTCTCAAGTAAAGTTTAATATGAGACAAAGATATAGGGATGGTGTCATGTAGCCTTGTGCATCTTTGCTGTGTAATGACCCCTTGTTTCTTCCTTTTTGGTGCTTCAAGCCATCCCTATATCCCCCTTTCATTTTGAAGAAATGATTTTTCCACTTGTTATATATGCGTTCGTACGTTGTGTAAGTGCGCATGCGCGGCTTTGTACGCGCTTCTTTTTAATTTCCAAAATTTCACACACGGTGCCTCGCCGATCGATCTAGCCAGCTAGAGAACTCTCCTCTCCATCGACGGCATGCGCTGTAACCTTGGGTGACTGACCGAGGCTGTACCTCTTCCCAATCTTCATGGTTCCAAGGTGCAACTTGCAAATAGTATAATACGCTAGGATTGCTCCTGCACATACTGCTGCATGCCAGTTGCCTGGTGGACCACGACGCCTGACGAGCTGAAAGCGTAAGGTCGGTATATACCCTTCTGCTCACCTGCTCACCGTTCTGGCAATAATTATCTATACAGTACGCATGTAACGGCGACAGGTAGATCTGTCTTGCTTCACGAAAGGAAAGCTGTGCGCTGACGGCACGTTATGCAGCCAGAACATCGCGGGCAAATCCCAAGTTGGGTCGCTCCCGCTCGCCAACAATGTTCAACATTTCCACTAGTAATTATATAATAATTACTAGTGCAAATGTTGAACATTGTTGGCGAGCGAGAGCGACCCAACTTGGGATTTGCCCGTGATGTTCGGGTTGCATAACGTGCCGTCAGCGCACAGCTTTCCTTTCGTGAAGCAAGACAGAGCTACCTGTCGCCGTTACATAACGTATTGTACATTGGCAGAACGGTGAGCAGGTGAGCAGAACGGTACTTACCTTACGCTTTCAACTCGTCAGTCGTGGTTCACCAGGCAGCTGGCATGCAGCAGTACGTGCACGAGCAATCCTAGCGTATTTGCAAGTTGCAGCTTGGAACCATGAAGATTGGGAAGAGGTACAGCCTCGGTCAGTCACCGAAGGTTGCAGCGCATGCCGTCGAATGGAGGAGAGTTCTCTAGCTGGCTATATAGATCGATCGGCGCATATCGCGAGGCAGGCACCGTGTGTGAAAATGTGTAAAAATTTGGAAATAGTTTCGGATAAAAAGAAGCGTGTACAAAGACGCGCATGCGCACTTACACGACGTACGACGACGGTCGTAGATATATAGAAAAATCGCGCCGTTCGTACCACTAGGTTGGCTCGCTCCCGCTCGCCAATAATTACTAGTTTAATGGTAACCATTGTTGGCGAGCGGGAGCGATCCAACCAAGAAATGTGTATACAGGTCTTAAAAGTTTGATTGGACAATTGGCTGGTGAAGTTGAGGTTGGGTTGAAGTGGCAGTACTTGCCTGCTGAGGCAATCCGTTGTTGTTGGTTAAGTCGTACCAGCTGTAGCCGGGCCTCTCTCTCCTCGCTGGACTCAGCAGCAATTCTCTGCTCTTGATTCCTGCGTACCTGTTGTAGGCGGGCCTCTCTCTCCCCGCTGAACTCGGCAGCAATTCTCTGCTCTTGATTCCTGCGTACCTGTTGCAGGCAGGCCTCTGTCTCCCCGCTGGACTCGGCAGCAATTCGTCTTGCCTGGTAGTTTCGGAGCTGTGTGAGCCTGACCTGTTCCGTTTCCCCTGATTCTGCAGCGCGTCTAGCTCTATCTTGTACACGACGTCTCGCTAGTCGTGCTTCCCTTTCTTCCGCTGTTTCGGCGGCGAGGCGTTCCCTTGGCCGTTCCCTATCACGACGTATCGCTAGCCTCTCTCTGCTCAGGAGTCTCACGGGCACGACGTTCTCTTTCCCTCTCTCTTCGACGAAAGGGCATCCTCTGTAGACTGACGGTCCATGGTTGCCACAGTTGTCAGACTACACACGTGCGTATGTAATGAAGTCGCGCATGCGCACTTACACGACGTACGACGACGGTCGGTCGTGATCGTATAGAGAAATCGGCCCGTTACGACGACTAGGTTGGCTCGCTCCCGCTCGCCAATTAACCCTCGGCGCGCATGCGCAGCAAGGGTTACGGTATATAGTTATCCCGTAAGTGTGTCTGTCAAGTCTGTCAGTCCGTCTGTCCGTCTGTCAGTCTGTCTGTTACCACGTTTTCTGCCACCGCGCGCACGAAATCAGGTAAATAGCGATATGATCGGGTTCGTGTACACGGGTTGATTTTAAAAAAGGCGTTTTCGTACTGTGTTTTAAAGTTATGGCGTGAAAACCAAGTGAACAAGCCAATATGTAAATTAGCACAGGCTTACCTCGACCGCGTCCGTTCGCTCTGTGTGTCTTGAAGGCACAGCACAACAAGTCACAACGAAGGGCATGTATCGACTCCCGCATGCTATTTACTACTGTAGCTAGCCCGTGCCAGACTCTCCGCGAGCTACTAGCGGGATACCACGAGTAAAGGCATAAAAAGCCCAGCCCATCAATTAGTGTTACCGCACATGCGCAATTCGCCGAGGGTTTGCACTTTAGTGCTTTTCATATTTTTTGTTTTTGAAAAGCCCGTAGGTATTATCATCAAGTGTCCATAGGGCAATGGGTCACTAGTCTTAATTATCCCATTTCACAGAAGTGGTCATATTAGCGAGGTTCCGTTGAGAAGACCAGCTCAACACTCCATTCTCTCCCACCACAAACTCTGTCACTGTCCCTCCAACTGCATGGGGTGTGCAGATAGTAATTAACCCTCGGCGTGCATGCGCAGCGAGGGTTACAGTAGTCGTTCTGTCTGTCTGTCCGTCTGTCTGTCCGTCCGCGCGAGTTCTAGCACTACAGGCTACGAGGCGGCCAATGAGTGGCACCAACGGGTTGTGAACGACGAGAAGATTAATATTAACTGTGGATAAACGATAAACATGCTGAGCAAGGTATGTTCGCAATAGTTCAGGTGGCGAGCAGTTTGTGGTTGCGGCCTTGCCTTCCCATCTATAAAACGTCTGGCGAGAGCATTGAAATACAGAAGAGCAGATAGATTGAATAAGGCAAATATGAAAGCCTCTGAAACACCTGAGCTATTGCTCTAACCGCTAATGCAATGAAAAGCACTAAAGTGCAAACCCTCGGAGCTAAACGCGCGAGTTATAGCATCGCTGTATATGCGATGCTGGGCCGTGCGTCATCGACTGAGCCAGTAACACGAGTCTCGCCGTAACACAGGGTAGCTAGTTGCATTAGCGGTTAGAGAAATGGCTCAGGTGTTTCAGAGGCTCTCATATTTGCTTTATTCGCTCTTCTGTGTTTCAATGCTCTCGCCAGACGTTTTATAGATGGGAAAACAAGGCCGCAGCCACAAACTGCTCGCCAACTGAACTATTATGCTACATTGCGAACATACCCTGCTCAGCATGTTTAAAAACAAAGAGAACAGAGATCAAAACTGACAGAAGCCCGTGGATCGTATAATTATACAACCAACGTGGCCTAGCGCATGCTCCGGCGACATGACGCGTGCGCGCTATATAGCCTGCCGGAGAGGGCGCGTGCGCTATCGATCGCACGTTGGCTTTTCGCTTGTTTTTCAAGCCATATCTCTGGAACGCAGTCGTTTCAGGAAAATCGCCATGTTTTTATCCATCTTCTCATTGTTCACAACCCGTTGGTGCCACTGATTGGCCGCCTCGTAGTCTGTAGTGCGAGAACTCGCGCGGACAGACAGACAGACGGACAGACCGACAGAACGACTACTGTAACCCACGGGTGTTTCGCCGCTTCCGCGCAATACAAACTTAGTGACGTCACGTTAAGATTACGTAACGCTCATTTTTTGCGTGACAACGCCGCTAGCAACGCCGACGTTCGTTTAAAAAGGGCTAGGGCGTATGGGTGACAAACTAGATCACTGAATATTTGCGTTCACGAATACGGTCGGTAGGCGGAGCTTTTGAATGACATTGGAAGGAAGGCCACGGCTTGCTCGTCTCTGCGATATGCGACATCGCTGACCCGCGCCGTCGGACAAGACAGGTACGGTCAATGAAGGGGTCTGAGTGCAAGGGCCTGGATTCTAAAACGAGGACTTTTTCGTGATCCAGTAACACGCGTAAGCCAGAGCCCTAACCTTAACTACCCTGTGTTACGTGAAACTCGTGTTACTGGCTCTGTCGATGACGCAAGGCCCAGCATACAGCGATGCTACAACTCGCTAGTTTACCGCCGAGGGTTTGCACTTTAGTGCTTTTCATTTATTAATGAGCGCATCATGAGTATGTACCCCACAGAGACATCAGTGCTTTTTTTAAACATCGTACATAACTGAAAATAGTATGGTACAAGAACAGAGAGACAGGCAGCGAATTAACACACTAGAGTCACAGGTCACAATTACATTGATTCTAGACACGAATGGACTCCTGTCTTTGAAACTGATCTCTTCCAAATTCGAATGCTGGAGATGATCTTGTTCTGATGACCAGCCAGTGAGATTCCCATCCTGTGTGCGGTAGAAAGGCTGACAGTAATCTGCCATATACAATGAGGTATATACAGCTTGCAAGGCAAAGGCATAGCACACGTAAACTACGTACATCTAAGACACCATAGAAAAATCTAGTCTATTGGGGCAACTCAGGTGGTAAGTAAGTGTTCGAATTTGTGCAAACGTGTTTCTAGCTGCTCGTCTGCGGTGTTCACCTGCTCTAGTAACATGTTAACAAGGCAGACCTCAACATTAAGTGTAGAAATTAGTAATTACGACTTCTAAAGCTATATATCACTCAAGCCTACTTGGTGAGGTCGTCAGCAGTAAGCTCGAGGCAGCTGGTAACGGTGGTGTGACCAGACTCCAGGAAGTTGTCCGTGTACTTCTGCATCTTGATGCTGGTGAGCCACTCCTCCACACTCTGGTACTCCAGAGGACTCACCACCTCACGACTCCTCGTGGACGCCGGCTTGACTCCAGCTCGAGGCTTCGGCTTCGGCCTGTAATAATGATATGACATATTATATACAGGACTTCAGCTGACTCTGAGGGTCTTCTTACTGCAACTGCGCAGAGGACAGCGGAGGAGGGAGGTGACAGGGACATTACCTTTTTGCCTACATGAACATTTACTTACACAACTATGACGGAACCAAGGATACACTAAGTGCTGACGAAAAAAAAATAGCCCTAGCCATGACTCGTCTGGTTATAGCCGTGTTCCCAGACTCTCCCTCTCAATGCAAAGACTCAACATACGTACTACTGTTTAGCCCCGGACTATATAATAACAAAAACTGTGTGCTGAGCGGGGAGCTGGGAGCTGGGGCTATATAGATGATGTACGGTAGCAAGCTGGGTTCAGATACAGGCTCTTGGCTAGTAGTGGGCTTGCCTACACCAATCACATTGTGCCAAGCATTATGACTGTGTTTTAATGCATATATGTAATTAAGTGGAATGTACCTTTCATTAACAGCTTAAATTCTTGCCATGCAATGCTCGTTATTACCCCTGTTAAGTACAGAGTTAATGTGGAAAGGAATGAGTCCTTGTCAACAGACACAGTATATACATTCATACGTACCCCTCAGCGATGTTTCCCTCCAGGAGTATCTCCAGTATTCTCACCACTTGCCCAAACGTTGGTCTCTTCCTGGCCTCTGCGTTCCAGCACTCCAGCATAGCACTTGTAGACAGTGTCAGGGCAGTCCTGCAGTGGGCCACACTCAGGTGACTAAATTTGTACTGGGCAGGCAGGTACAATTCTACTCCTTCCAATACACCATGAGTATGCATGAGGAAAGGTTGTGTCCATATCCCACTGTTCAAGATACTAGACTGTCCATGCTGATACTGCATGCAGGTTCACTCTCAGCTCAGACCTTTCTTGACCCTCTCCTCAAGAACGTGAGGGGGTGCTTATGTAATACAGCATAACTGTGTCATGTTCTGTAGACCAGATACTAGTATGCAGGTGTCTTGATTTTCAAAGGGGTTAATGGTGTGCATATGTAATGTGTACGCACTATAATTATATTCATTGGTCACATTACCACTTTAGATTACCTTTGGTTTGTGAAGTCGATGACCATTGTCCAGCTTACTCAGAACCTGCAGATAGACCCACACACACACAGGGTTTAGGGTTCATGTGGCTAGAGATGCACAAACTGAAAATTGCCTACAACTACTGTGATTTAATAACACATATAAAAATGACCTAGCTGCATTCTGTGAGCACTTGTGTAATATAATATGAAGTATGAAAAAATAGTCAATGATAAGAATGCTAGAGATGTGCAAAATTTCACAGTAATCAGCTGCAACAACAGCCTAATGTTGAGTAATTTCAAACACTTTGTGGGAGTGCAATGGGCCACAAGTCAAAGTGTACATTAGCTCACAGTCTGGTTGTCCCAGCCGTCGTAAGGTTGCTGACAGTAGCTCATCACCTCCCACAACAAACTCCAAAACTCCACACGTCACTGCTGATGGTGAATTTGCGATAGGAAATTGCCTCAGGAGCAGTCCAGCGAACTGGGATCTTCCCTCCCTGGGACACACAATTGTAATGGTGACCAAATCACGACTTGTAACAACTTTCTTTCATGAATGAGTATACATGTGTCAACAATTTCAAGGCAAAGGAACAGCAATCAAACAACACAACTACACCAGGAAAACCTTTAAGCTTGAGTGGGTTTCAAACCCACTACACTGCCCTTTGCGTATATAGGCACCAGTTATGCCAGAAGAAATCTGCAGGTAGGGGCTCAAATCTACAGCACCAGAAAAAGGTCAACCAACTGTGCTATGGGACAGTAAACCTAGCATGTGGGAGCAGAAATGCTAAGACATACTATCACAAACATGTTCCCCACTAAGTAATTTTAAATCCATAGTTTACTAGGAAGAATTAAAACAGGGTGTATCCAGTTATTCATGCTACCTTGGTGACTTCGATAGACATCCTCCACGGTCTCTCTGGACAGACCGAAATCAGCCACTTTTGTCACCTCATCCCTGTCCACCAGGACATTCCTTGCAGCCAAATCCTGGGCAGAGGGTTAAAGGGAATGTGGCAGACTAAATTTAGTTAAAAAAACAGAACTCAATTGCTTCCTTCAGGGTGCTTATTCTACCTTTAGTAACATTTAGCCCTTGTATATACATATACTGTTACATTCCCTAGAAATTTCTGATGTGTGTTAGGAGTAATAGGGGTGATACAGTGGCATGCTTCCACAGTACACTGACCCTAGCCTAACAAGAAACAGATTTAGTGTAATCTGTTAGCGTAGTGCTTGCACAAGATTTTACACAATATTATACAAACCGCAAGGGGCTACAATGTTGGTGCAATTACACATTCATTGGAGCCATACGGTTGTATATACAACAGAGGGTGAGGATTTGTACATTGGAGTCCAGTTTTACAGTACTACAACTCACTCTGTGGACAAAGCCGACATGAGAGAGGTACTCCATTCCCTTAGCCACACCCAGTGCCATTCTCACCAACTGCGTACTGCTCATCTGCTCGTCCTTTTTCTGCCATAGAAAACATGTGCCACATGGTAAAACATTACGATAGCATACGTACATATGTACTAACTAATAGAAAGAAACAATGAGTCAACAGCCACCACATTTCCACAATGAAACACACACTACTAAACACACTACTAAACACACAGCACATGTACATACACACACACACTTACAAACTAACTATTGGCCAGATTCGAGCCTCGGGAACATGCTAACATTTCCTACACATGTGTCTGGCTCTGTTCTACATACCCGTCTAGTAATGCCCATATTTGGCACTCATGTAAGGTTGACACACGTGTACACATGTGTACACTAGTGACATGGCAGACAGATCCCACACAGAAAGTGCAAAGAGCATTCACATTGGGGGAGCACCAATTGGGAAAACATTGGGGCTATTTCAATGGCCTTGCCTACATACGCCGTCAATATGGCAGTGACACTGCCCTCAAGAGTGGACCATGACCATTTCACCAGCAATGACTGTCCTTGTTTCTAAACTTTAGAGGATAAATTCCCAAAGACAAACAATCACAATGCCACCCCAAATCTGGACACCAATGCAATTAAGTGAGTTGTCCATAGTTCGGTAGATTACTTAAGAACTGCTCTCAGGGAAACAAAAGGTGTGTTTTGAGAGTGGTTCCACTGTAGTACAAGCCAGGGCAATAAAAGGGGTACCATCTTTGACCTATATATTGTAGTCCAGAATGGAGAAGCTCCCCTCCCTTCACAAGAGAGCACCCTGACCCACCTTGAGGTAGTAGTAGAGAGAACCGTTCTGCATGTACTCCATGACAATCATGACCGGCTCCACCTTTGTCACCACTCCGTAGAGCTTGATGACGTTCTGGTGGTCAAACTGACCCATGATGGATGCCTCCGTCAGGAAGTCATTCCTCAGCTTCACAGATGATCCAGGCTACACGAGAAAGCGCATAGACATGTTATGACAACAATGAGGTTGAGAGCAAGGCAAAAGGCAAAGCAAACAAGTCAACTGCACCCAACTGCACCAAGGACAAGAGCCTGCCCTAGGTGGGATTCGAATCCACGACACTCTGCAGTCTGGGTGACCACTCTACCAATTGAGGCTACCGGGGAAACTCAGCCATAGGAATTCAAATCTACTACACAACACACACACAAAGGCAAACCTCAAACCACTGTACTACATATGTACATACGTAGCTACAATATGGCAGAGGTGGGTTAGACATGTAAGTGTACATAGGTCCCCCCAAAAACCACTATCTGTGAGGTTCTGCGAAACATGGTAGCTACTTACCTAGGAGTGTGCCAACAGAAACATAAAAACAATAGCATGACTATGCTATCATAATTACATAGGTGTAAGCTAGCAAGTAGAGTATATATGTATTTGTTCATATGTACTGATGACTGACATCATGTGTACAGTGCCTGCATGGAAGGAGGGAGGCCACTGAAGTGGTGTGGGAGGTGATTGTGTAAACAGCCACAGTGGCATTGATCCCTAGTCAACACAGCTCTCTAATCTACCACACATAAACACAATCATCACCAGCTGAGCTGCTGTTACAAACTGTCATCACCAACAATTCAAGTGTATCGCAAAAGTAAACTTAATATGATGCCAGTATGGCATAGGAAGAGTACACTTAGATTCCAGACACTAATTGTCAGAACTAGATACACCATCGCTAGCTAATTAACACATTGTAGCCAATCCAGGGCTAGTAAGCCCATATTTTCCTATGTACGGAGTTCTGTGCTATTTCATTCTGAAACAAGTACAAGTTGTTTACTTTAAGTGACATTTCTAGCTGGGAGGATCACTCTATTCTCAGTCTGTATCTACACCATAAACCTAATAATATGCCTATAATTATAGCAAAGTAAGGCTACAGTTTCACATCTGTCACAGAGACACTACATGTCAGTGTAAAAAGGCTTGCTCAAGGAGTTGCATTTGATAGTGCACAAAGGAGGCTTAACGTTCATGTACAAAAAATCAGGTAAAAGCAGTATGTATGTAGGTGGATCCACTAGTGTTGTCGTAAAGCCCTAAGTCCTCTCCCATTCATCCCTATTCATGTAAAAGTGTGAGCTGTTCAGTTAAATGTATCCGCAAACTCATATCTCTACCTTTAGAGTCTTGACGGCAATCATGAGTTGCTCTTTCCTGTCGACCTTCCAGACTCCTCGGTAGACATTGCCAAACTCTCCGTTCCCTATCTCCTCGGTCAGGTTGATGGACTTGGGCCCTATCTCCTTGGTAAAGTCATCCACGGCCTCGTCCACACGCTGGTAGGTACTGGGGTCGACGTACATACGATGACCCTTGGTGGGGAGCTCTATCCCAAATACTGTGAACAGAACACAAAATGTGATCCGTGCCAGCGCTTACACACTTACTTTACCAACGTATATAAACATGAATCATAAATGAGGTATAAAAGCGAGGCTAGTACAAAACAAAAAGACACCCAGGAAAACACAAGACAGAAAACTTGCCCTGTGGTGGTATGTATTTGAACCCACAACACTCTGCAGTCTAGGCAGAGTGCTCTACCACTGAGCTACCAGGGCAGCTCAGCAGGCTGATGCAAAGGCATACACCATAGTGTAATATACATTGATTAACAGCCTGCTCTTATGCACTTAAACATAGAGTGAATTATCCCAGGATAAATGTAACACCATTGTGTGAACACACAGGTACTGCAATTAATGTATATTTAATAAGTGTGTAAGCGTTGTCCACAGATAGCTTTCTTTACGGGGTTACGGGTTACCTCATCATCTGAGTTCTCATGCACTGTATGCATCTGAGTAATGCTTCTCATGAACTTTACACGATGATTAATATTGTTAGTACAGTGCATGTGGGATACTATATGCCTAAAACTACACAATAAATTTGATAACCACAGCAATAAGGTTCATCAAGACAAAGACATTCACAGCTCAGTGGTCCATCTAGTGTGGTGTACGTCATATACTGAACTACTGTATAACATGCTTACAGAACCATTCATATATACACAAGCACACACGATATGGCCCTCGTGCCACAGTTGGAATTATCAAGACAACTGTACTCCAGGATCAATTCTTGCAAATAGGAATATACGTATGTAAATTTGTCACTCCTGCCACTTGTATATAGGAAGTTGACTTAACCGGCGAAGTTGAGCGTGTGTGGGCATGCGAGTATGCGGCAAGCACAAAAGTGAATCTACTATCGTAGTCCTGCAGACTGCACGAGGAATACAGGTGGAACAAACAGCACAGAGAGCCAAACAGAGTACTGTGCATACACAGATTAGCAAGGCAAACCATGATCTTGCGCATTCCTAACACAGGTTTTGTGTCTGCGGTTGTACATAACATGTACGTATGTATGTACCTTGGTACTGTGTTGTGTGGTTATGGAAAAAAATAATGTACAAAGACACATGCACTATAATAGTGACTGCAATAAGCTGCAGAAACCCCAACTTTCTTCTCGAAAATAAAAAGCTATATCAGCCTTCTACAGAGAATGAAGAAAGAAAACTTGCACCATAAGGCTACAGAAGGGAGTAAGGAGTTCTGGAAGACAGTGAAACATTTGAGAAAAATCTGAAACATCCCAAATTCCAACGTTTGAGCCACAGAGTGGAAGGCAACTTAAGGTTACGCCTAAATGTTGCACCAATGTCTTTACAACCAGCGTTTTAACAACGCAAACACACACACGTCTTACACTCCACATGCACAACAAGAACCAGGACTTTAACTGAGATGCTGTTTATTGATTCCCTTTTGAAAACACTTTCAAAACCTTTCGTGAGAACCGTGACCAGGAGAGCAAACCTCTTGGTACTGTACCTATACAATACACACTACAGAGTACATATACCTACCATACAGTCACAACTGACAGAAACAACAACATTGACACAGTGTTGGTGAACATTGGAGCATACTGAAACCACAGTTCACCATCTACGTCAACACATACCGAGCAAGCTATACTTGTACATACGTCACTCACATGGTTTGTGCCTCACATGAATTCGGTACCTGCAGAAGGACAGGGAAAACACATGTATCTCTCATTACACTCAATTACCATACTGCATGCATTAAAACCCTTTGGACGCCATCTGTATCTGCTTAAATAAACAGAAAATGATGTAAAAAGTATTAGTGCCTAGTATTATAACCCCCATATAAAATTCTTATGGACTTATGGAGGCTCTGCACACATTTATGTGTGGGTGGCTTGTTAAGTGTTAGATATATGTACATGACAAAGATCAAATTACATGTATATAGAGTGGAGGTTCATTTGGGAATTCCCAGGGTTACTCCCTGGCATACTAGGGGCACACTGGTGTCCCCTGTAGCATATCTTCCCACCCTAACACAGTCTAACTATTACACACTTGGCAAAGAACATAAACAGGAAATGCTGAGGCAAGCTTAAGGTGTCATTACAAAAGGCTATCCTAACGAAAGTGCTCACTAGCGATGAAAGCAACAGTACAAGCCCTAGCCAAGGCATCCATGTGCCTTTAGCATGTGCTTATGTCTGCATCCACATATATGTATGCTCTTTTGTACGTAGTAGGTGACAGGGAGCTTCTGCTCACATTAATTCGTGCACGCTGGCTACATTCAGTTTATACATAATACTTGCTTAGATGACTTACGCACTTACACGTTACACTTGTAAAGTACAGTACATTTCTACGAGGGAATATTGGAGGCTAGCTAGATACCTGGCACTCACCAGAAGATGTAGACAAGAAGACTGGCCACAATGATAGCGAGGAAGACGATGACGACCACAATGACAGTAACAGATATGGCAGTGACTGGTGGGCCAGAGGTGGATTCAGGTGACGGCTCTCTCAGAGATACTGTCACTGGAGATGAGAAATCCCCTCCTCCAACTGACGTCACTGCCTGAACCTGTGAGCATGGCACAAGAGATGAAGACAGTGAGTGTGCTAAATGCTAATCATCTCCACATTATTGTACTACAGCAGAATTCTTACTACAGAAACCCAGCCCTGTGATTGTTTTACGATCACCACAGTGAACTAATTATGGTATATAACTGTAAGGTATTTTACTAGCACACCCAGGTGCAACATCTTAGCTTCTGGTAAAAATGGTCGTGAATGTGTATGAATAGTCATGAAACAAGAGTGGGTATCACAGAAACAAGAAACAGCATACCAACAGCCTTTAAAATATGTCTTGTGTAGCTACTGTGTAGTAAAAAAATCTTTGTGCATTAAAAATGCCCACATAAATGAAAAACCATACTCAAAAGTCATTACGGTAACATTGTAGTCCATGTTGATATTTCCATAGTTGGAGACATCAATGGTCGAGGCGTTTCAACTGCTCAACTCTGGTGACCAGTTGCCCAGAGTCAGCTGTGGATATGATGACATTGTAGTAGAGAATGATCCATTGGGAGGAACTGGAGAAGACCAGCTCAACACTCCATTCTCTCCCACCACAAACTCCGTCACTGTCCCTCCAACTGTAGATAGCGTCATAGAAACTTATCACTCATTGCATCACACGTACTGGTACAGAATGACAAAGCCTAGTTTTCATATTATTGAGAAAACCTCCTGCATCGTGGCTGAGACTATGTAACCGATAGCAGTACTAGCCACCTGTGGAGAAAGCTAAGAAGCCTACGTATGTACGGACAGCAAAGGGTGCCTGGTGAGCTTACCATCATGTGCACAAACCATGACTATATAGTGTGTATTGTTTAGGTACATATGTATATACATCTACTGCCACCTTGTAACACAGGTGGTGTGGGCAGAGCTGCCATGGCGGATTGGAACCCACACATATGTGGCAATGGCTAGGCAAGATATATAGCAGATATGGGAATGCAATAATGAAAATCACGAAAATCAGCCAATCTGAGTCGTTATGATAGTCATTACACATGTTTATGTTTGACTTTAAAAATCAAAGTAAGTGGCATTCTGTCATAACGACTGTATAAGTGCCTCCCTCTCAGAGGTGCAGATCAAACTAACAAGTATACACAGACCTCCTTCCTGAGTGTCGGCAGTGGTACTGAGACTCCTGGCATTGATATTGTTGTCCTGAGAGGAGACATCATTCTCAGCAGATACAGAGAATGTGTAGGGGAGGACACCAGGAGTCAGTCCAGTCACAATGGTCTCTGTATCATTCACCTCACTCACCACCACTCTCTCTCCTCCACTTCCTCCTCTGTCTGTAATAGAGCAGGTGTCAATCTCAGCTACTCAAAAATGGATATTCTGTGGATTCTTAACTACCTAACTAGCACTCAAGTGCAAACCCTCGGCGCATTGTGACGCGCACGCGTGAGTAAACGCATGCGCTGTATCACTAATTGATGGGCTGGGTTTAGTTCTGGCTGTTACTCCTGGTCTCTAGCCATCTCGCGCAGAGTCTGACGCGGGCCAACTACACTACTAGACAGCATGCGAGAGGCGATACACGCCCTGCGTTGCATCTTCTGCTACCTCCGAGGTCGCAGAGCACGCGGATCAATCAGACCGCGGTAAGTCCGTTGCGTATTTGCATATTGGCTTTTTCGTGCTCTAGCTTTGCAACGGAGCATTTTCATAGAAAACCGTCTTTATATTCTGACCTTCGTTGCCCGTTGGGTAGATGGTATCGTTTCTGGGACGAACAGACGTTCGAGAAGTGAGATGTAGAGTAACAGACAGACAAACAAACAGACAGACAGACCCAACTACTGTACCCTCGCTGCGCATGCGCACCGAGGGTAACTACAAAAGGAAACTAAATTTTTATGCAATGCTTCGACTGCTTCGAAAACAAACGTCCAAAATTCACAGACATAAACAACCAAATCTGCGAAACTCAAAATAATACAGAACACAAAAACTAAAAATGTTACACACATACAGTACATACAGTGGAACCTCTGATAAGGGACCTAGCTCCGAGATACATAGGGACGACCTCTCCTACAAAGGACACTTGTTTCAACCCCATGCTAATACTTCAGTGTATTATTTGACCTCAGAGATAGGGACGACCTCTCTATAAGGGACAAATGGTTGGCCCCATACTGTCCGTTGTTCGGATGGTAGCTTGGAAGGATAAGAAAGAGAAACACACACTCACCAGTGGCAGTGACTGGTGTAGACTATCTCATAGAGAGGTCTCCCTCCACCATTATCAGGAGGAGACCAGGAGAGGACGGCTGATGTGTTGGTCACATTTGACACTCTGACATCAGATGGAGGTCCTGGCGACTCTGCATGTGAGATACAGACAGATGCCTAATAAGGCATGTTGTGTTCATTTAGACTTGCAATAATTATCTAAACAATCAACTAACAGCCCCCCAAGTGCCGACCCTTCAGTACAAGGATGAGTACGGCTTTGTTTCAAAAGTACAGTAGTACTTAGTAAATGGGGATGGTGGAATTTGGCGAAAGAGTGCAGTAGAAGACAAGTGTCCTCAACCACCACCCAGACAGTGCTCAGCCAATGAAATGCCATGGGTGGTATCCCACATACAACATGTGGTGAAGGCCAGATGTCATTATGAGTGTGTGTGGGAGAGAATGTAGTAGATCAATAGACATGGACTGCCAGTTGGCAGGTTACACCAACAGAACAAAAGGTTTGCATGGATAAAATTTCGCTGTATATAGGAGCAGCCAAAGGCCAGTATCAAATCAAAGCTGGGTTGTCTTGTACACTTTTTAGCAAGTGAAGGCATACATTATCCAAATGCAGTACAATTCAATTTTATGCACAGTGTATGTATACCTTAACCATTAATCCCAATACACATCTCTCAGTAAAGGGACTGGACTAAACTCACAAGACAGTATAATTAAGACCCAGCAGTGTATGTACATAATGGAGTAGTAGCACAGTCTTATGCATGTACCAGGAGTAGTATGTGAATATTCAGCAAGAATCATGGCCTGGGATTTCATCCACTGTATCAACAGTCTTCGTATTAGGACGTGGTGCTGTTGTGATCTCATGCGGACATGGGGACATTTGAGACAGGCACATGACCACTAGTGTGCCCTGCCAAGTCAGACTGCCACTCTCACATGTTTAACAATCAATGGTGATTGCTGCCAAATGTCCAACCTCCCCTCACACTGCCAATATGTCCTACTTTCACACATATTGCATGCTCTGAGAAAAACAGGGACAGTTTCAGTGTTGTTGTTGTGGTGCTCTTTCTCCTGCACTAGGACACGGCTTGTAGCACAGAACACTACTACAACACCACCAATGTGTACACAAGCACTGTAGTACATAGTTTGCACACACACACTAACAAGCTGTTGTGTGGGGGCTACAGGAAGGTCGCCACCCTGTAGAGTGGAGAAACCTCAACAAAAAGGGAGGCTTCACTAACAGAGGAACCTAACATGAGCAAAGACCTGTGAGACTACTGCAGGTAGCTGTGGACAAGGCTATGACAAGACTTACGTGTACAGGGGACGGATGGCCCCTCATAAGGAGCTCTGTAGTAGTCCTGGAGACATGGACAGAGGCTCAGAGCAGTTCCATTCCCTTCACTGTTAGCTGGACATGTCTCACATGGTCCATTACCCAGTCCTGATGAGAAGGTTCCTTCTGGACACTCTGCAAAAGGACATAACATTCAAACAGTAAAATGTAACATTGTGTCGTACCTGAGCACTGGTCCTGACTACTGTTTAGCTGATATCCAGGATTACAGAGACAAAGTGTTATCACCTGCCACTGTCCCCTAGGACCACATATGAGAATAGGATTAGCCCCAGACTCTGTGGAACTGTTCTCTACACACTCTCCCTCCACTGAAGGTGAGCCTTCCAGAGACTGGGATTCAATTGCCTCCGGTCTGGAGATGAGTTCTGATGTCTCCTCTGGACACACATAGTAGAGAACTAGAATTCTTGTGAGACTAACACAAGTGCTCGAGTCAACAACTCCCAAGTAAAAACCACCTGCGGAGCCTAATTCAATATCATGAGAGCCAACAAAGGACATGACTCCACTAGTAACTTCAGTAGAGACTCGACCAACTCTGACGTAATTGTTGGTGTTAGTTGCTCCATTTCTGTCGATGGCTGAAGTCTCCCATTTGTATAGTTCAAAACTTCGCCTGCACTGTCTACTGATATCACATCCATTGAGAGTTCCCTCAAACTGAACAGTCACTTTCCTCAATCTCTCTCCTCCTCCTCCTGGTAGCACTGTGTTGATGTGCTGTGTGATGAGCCAGTTATCTTGAGCTCCAACACTGAATCCACACACTGTCACTGTCCCAGCACATGTACTTGATGTAGTTTGAATCCACTGGAGAGCAATTTAATAAGTTATGTTTAGTATAGCTATTGTCCTTACCTCAGTTACAAGATCGATAGTATTGTTGTTGTCCCTATCCAGGCTCTGCCACGGTACATAAGCGTCGCCACTTTCCTGAAGCAGGCGGTTATAGTCTCTGGAGTCCATGAGAGGTCGTTCATTGACAGAGTACACTGGGCGGTTGACAAAGAACGGATTCGGCATTCCATTAAGGATCTCATCAGTACATATCGCTACACCATCTCCTGGAGCTTGGTCCTGGACACAGCCTGCATGACTGATCAACAGCACCACCGCGGCCAAAAGACCAGGAACGATTCGTTCAGGAAACCTCATGACTGCGCTCTCCTTGCCTGTATATACCATTCAAGTATTTTGTTGGGCGTCTCTATGGCCGTCCTAACCGTCTCTGACACTACAACAGGGGCGATCACGTACATACGACTGCCGGGCTATTGAGCGGGCGGGCGGGGGGGGGAGTCCCTCGCCGCACGCGCATGCGCAAGAGAAAGTATTAATTATACTCAGTCAAATGTTAGAGAGGCGTTACCCATATCAAGGAGTGAAAGATTACAACAGCCATGGACTTTTACAGCAGGATGTATCCAGGGATGACAAGGATCAAGCCAGGCCGCAACCCTACTATTAACAATTAACCAGCCACGGACACGTGTGTCCAGAGCCTCCATAAGCCCATAAGAATTTATATGGGGTTATAGGACAACCTCCTTGTAAAGTACACGAGTGCCCTCCAACGTTGCACTCATAACATTGAATTCATAGTTCTGGAAAACAGAGCTCTGCACGGCTCTAACTGATTGGCAATATTGATTCACATCGTAGTGTATTACAACAGGAGCCTGACAGACACACTTCCTTGATAAGAACTAACCACAAAATTATACATTTGTGCCGGAAATAATGAAGCTGTATAATAACACAAGGATAAGAAAACAGTCGTAGTCTAATTAACCAGTTCATACACTGGGTCTTCGTGTGTGCCACCCTTACACACTGAATATGCTTCATTGGGATACACAGGAACTTGAGCTCTCATATTATGTCTGGATGTGCATGCCTGGTTGAGCCCCATTGGACGTGCATTGTAATTAATTTAGCACTCTTCTCCTTTGCTTCCTTTTTAAATTTAAAAGCACTAATTAATGGGTGCATGTGTTTCCCTATGTACACGCACACTCCACCAACATAATCAGTATAAAAGTGAAGTAGTGATAAAAGTGCAAACCCTCAGCGCACTAGCCAGAAACGCTAGCCTCGCTCCTAGTCCATTTTTTGCGGGGGAGGAAAATTATGTTGACTTTTGGCTGGACAGTCTGTACATCATCATCTGTCTGTTTGTTATTGCAACATAATGTATAATTATAACCACACACAATAAAGCAGCCAAGAAGCAATAGCTACCTGTTTATTGTTCACTATGGTTTGAAATGACGATATAAATTGTTTTAAGGTAGCTAACCATGACCCAAATGGATTGGATGTAAATGCGTGTTAAGTGTAACCTGCCATATTGTAATAGTAAAGGGATGAGGCTTTTTCAGATAGCTGTATGTGATATTATAGCTGTATTTTGATCATGAGTGTAGAGATGGTGTGCCTGAAACAAGTTAATCAGAATGGAAGGCAAAGGACGAGAGGCTAAGGGTTGCAACAGGGAATTCCTCAGGGCATTGTGTAGTAAGCATTGATGCATGTGTACCTAGTAGGAGATCTCCGAGCAAGCAAAAGTAATAATAATGCTGACTTTTGGCTGGACAAAAATCAGTGAGCCGCTATTGAGAAACAGAAATCGGTATTATGGTAACATGGGGACAGATTCATGTGGTTCGTATATATGTCACTATTTTATGGGATAGAGACAGGAATAAGGTAAATCTCCACCCTCCATTCAGATGGCAATTTCAACTTTGCCAGCTGATTGGTCTCCAAAATAATATATTATATATAATAATATATAATAATATAATACATAATCATGAATGCATCTAAAAAGTGTTATAAAGGTTACTACAACAGTAACAATGCAAACCAGGTTTTATTCAATCTTCTTTTCGTTATCATCTTTTTCAAAGGCAATTGCAGCTCCAGTTGCTCCTACAACTCCGCCCAGCACTCCGCCCACTATACTAAGTACTGCTATCACATCACCAGCTGTACCACCGGCAACAGCACCAGTTATATCACCAGCCCTAGCAGCAGTTGCAGCACCAGTCACAGCACCACCCGTGGCGCCACCTAAGGCTCTACCCAGCCATGAGTTTAAACGGCTGCCTAGGTCATACTTGCTCCATCCGTCATGCTCTCTTGTGAACTTGTTAAATTTGAGGCCGTCTCCTTTGAGTCATCTTCATCTGTGGTACTGTCTGAACTGAAAACCGAAGTAGTCTCAGGAGAAGTGGTGGTATTGGTGGGATATGAAGTATCAGATGGAACAAGATGCTTACGAACTAAAGGCTGTAGCACACTTAAATGCTCGCTTGATCCGTGAATTTCCAATCTTGTAATGCAAAATTCTTGAAGAATGTCTTTCGGAATGTTTTATCCCAGTAGTCTAACATTGAACCCTGGTATCACGAATGAAACAATGAATGAGCCAATCTTAACCTTGGTAACCAGCATCAGTGCAAAATCCCAAAGCTTGTAGTGCCTTGTATACCTCATTCTGAATCTTTCAACATCTTGCATGGTTGTCTTTTTCGATACGTCATTTTTAAAGTGCACCACCACTTCACAAAAGTCTTTTTGTGGCTTTTTGTACTCATTGTCTACCTGGCTAAACAAATCTAACGGCGTCTTAACCCTAAATTCCTTTAGTTTTGTCTCATAAGTATCAATGTCTTTACAAACACTCAAAAGAGCTTCCTCCTTCCTGGAAAGTGTCTTCACCGGATGTGTAAGAAGTTGCGGGGAGAGATAGTTCCAATAAAAGCTGAGTTTGGCAATCAAAATTTCACTGTCTTCACTGTTTCGGAATACCTCGATATTTTCTTCAAGAAACATTTTATGCTGACTGTGCTCAAAGACGGGCATTTTCGTGAGTTCCCGTACTACTGTACAAACTTAGATTTTGCTCCTTTGAAGCGAGATAATAACTTCTTCAACAATTTAACCAAACTTTTCCTCAAGGTTATCAATGCTTGCTTGAACCTCCTCATAATCACCTACAAGAACGACAATAAAAAAAGCAGTAGCTATGATACAAACCAACAGTAGCTACTGGTGTGGGAGTAACATTATTAGTTACATCTCAGCAAAGAACCCAGCAATATATATTTGTGGTTTGGGAGACGGCGGTGGTCTCCTTTGATGACTTTATAGAGAAATGGTCCCAAACATCAACAGTGACAGTATGACAGGGAAAGAAGTCCACGATTGCGCTAGAGTTAGTTTTTATACGCATGCGCAATAAATAATTTAGCGAGACGTTGGGGGAAATTTTTAAATAAGGCATACACGCAAGTATTCTCTACCGCCTTTGTCGTGCCCGCAAAACGCCGCGTCTCTTCTTCGATCCTCTTCCTAACTCACACCGAGCAGTTCGTGTTGGTGCCCAGAGATGGCTACTGGAGGCAGGGAACAGGTCTGGACGTGGAAGAAACGTAAGACAGTCGCCGCGAGCTGCGCGCCCAGTTGGAAATAATGTTGACTGTGAGATTATGTGACTGTGCCTGTCGTTAGCTCTCCTTTCTCTAGTGAATGTTATTGCTATCTGATAGGGTAGCTCATCCCTGGGGTGAGACCTTGAGTTATGTCATTTTTGTCTGTATGATGTCATCACTTTATATAAGATATTCCATGAAGACATTTTTGGTTAGTGATGATGTCATTGTCTTTTCTCGCAGCACTCCCTCCAAGTAAAACTGCACTCAGGAAGGTCTTTGAGAACACCAGTAACCTCAGTGACCTCTGCGGCTGGCTCTCCATCCCTTCAGATGTTGACAGTGCAGTAGAGTACTATGTACAGAGTACAGATCCAATGAAAATTAGAAAGATGATATTCAGTCTGGACCGGATTGGGGACACAGCTCTAGCAGACTCATTGATGGAGTATGCAGAGCCCCCAGCAGGTATGGCTACAATAGAGAACACAGCACAGCCAGTCAATTGTATACCTCTGGCTATATTGAAACCACCACAGCACGAGCTGTG
>CASHTH010004175.1:0-31634 GCA_030341885.1 Geodia barretti
GGCACAAGAAGTCACAACGAAGGGCGTGTATCGACTCTCGCATACTATCTACTACTCTAGCTAGCCCGTGTCAGACTCTCTGCGAGCTACTAGCGGGAGACCACGAGTAAACGCATACTAATAGCAGCCTAGCCCATCAATTAGCGGTACCGCGCATCCCCAGTTCGCCGAGGGTTTGCACTTTAGTGCTTTTCATTTATTATAGCTTTTCCGGCCCTGCAGCATAGCTAGCCTCCACTAGTTCCTCCGGCGCATGCGTGACCAGGGGCGGATATTTTGTAGGAGGGGTGGCACCCAAACGGAAGACGTTCCGCGCCGTTTAGCTATCCACCATTGCAAGCCATGGGTGAGTTAGCTAGCTAGTATCTAGCTGTGGGTCGTCACAGTAATATTTTACATGTTCGCCAATCGGTAAGACGATGGAAGATTGGACGAAATTCTCAGCAAATGTGAGCAAGGAGGACGAAGATGATTTTGAGCTAGGTTTTGTAACATTACCGTATCGGACTATGCGACTGCGTATTTCAGTATTTGTTTGTTTGCACCAGATGAGGAGCATTTTGCCGTTTCTGTTCAGAGCCCTCACTCCTTGGCTCCCAGATGGCATGGATTCTGCTTGCAGTGGACGTGAAGGACCTACACAAAATTGAGCGGAATGGAACATCTGTTGATGATTATCTTGTGCTTGGTCTTCAGGATGGCTAAGAGGAGACAAGGTGTCTTGGAAGCAGCTAATCTCAGCCATATTCCAGCCAGCTGGTGGCAATAACAGCGCATGGCTCTAGACGTTGCTGGATCCTTCAAAGGTTGATAGTGGGCGTGCAATTGAGGACTACTCATAAAACTGTGATGTTTCCCTCCCTCAGAGATGTGTACTTTCAAACTATTGAGCAAGCTTGCAATGCTAGCCACTGCACATATTTGTGAGTTTCCTTGTAAAAACATACTCGTAGTGTAACACAATCTCCTTCTTCTCTAGGTAGTTCTAGATCTAGTATTGATAGTGCAGTCAAAGATATCCAGGGTCTTCTGGGGAACAAAGTTGCAGCCCGCTGGTACCAGATGGGTGTCACTCTAGGAGCCCCAGTCAGTGATCTCCAGAGTATCAGAGTGATGAAACCCCCCAAGTCATAGTGAGGCTTTGATGCTGAGGGCGTGGCTTGGAGAACTGTAGAAGCACCACCTGGCAGGCTGGTTGACTCAGTGGGCATGCCGCTGGTGGAGACACCAGCGACTGGCCGGAAATACTAGCCAAAAAGAACCATCTTAGGTAACTGTGTAGTACGATACAGCCTTATCAGATTTCAATCACCTCAATTGCTTTTCGAAGGCCCCGAAACTTCGACCATTACAGACACTGTACCTCTTGTGCGGGTGACTGATCAAGTTCAAAACGAGGTCTGCATACTGTAATGGCTAATGATGAATTATGCTTACAGCAAATCCTGGTCCCACCCCTTCATGTGGAGAACAGAGTGTACCAGTTTACTATTATACTCCTTTATGAAGGTGTGGCAGCTGCTGTGCATGACACTGTCTCTGGTCCTACCACTACTACAAAAAGGACCGGGAAACTAGGTAATATTAGTATCTTTAGCCTGGCTTATTGGTGTTGACCCATACAATTCTTTAGACATAAACAAAGATGTTCTTGAAGCTAAAACCCTGTTGATAAATCTGGAAAAAGATGAACTTAAGGATCTATTTATGAAACTGGGACTTTCTGATGCTACACTACATAACAAGTACTCAGCCAGTGTTAGTGTCTACGCCAGTGACTTGTTGCGAGCATGGATACTAGGAAAGGATGGCGTGCTGAAGTCAGGAGGAACTACATGGGAGAATTTGAGGAGATCTCTTATTTCATTGAATCATCATGGAGTAGCAGAGAATGTATGACTGCATTGTTGCACGTAATTGACTCTGGAATGCGGAAAAACGAGTAGCAGAGAACGTATGACTGCATTGTTGCACGTAATTGACTCTGGAATGCGGAATAACGCTTGATACGCCACACCCAAGGCGCCGGGCCGCTGCAATACTAAAGCCCTGCCGTGCGCAGCGTCTGCCCACAGGTGTTCTCGAATCCTGCGCACACACAGGACGTTGAGATACGTGCACACAGGAAGCTGACGCAGATTCTGACGTCGCCCGGCCTGTGCACCAAGCACGCAGCACAGGGGGCCGTATAATATACTCTGTGATCCTATATACGTTGCCCGGCCCGGAAACACCTCTAAAGTAGGTAGGCGTGGTATTGATATACGTGCGCGTGTGCACGCGGACATTTGTGACTCGCGCGCGAGGTGTGATAGATGAAGCGCATGTCTCTTTCGGTTTTGTACTCAGACGCCGGTGATCAGAGTAGAAAAAGAGAGAGGTATTACAGTAGCTCCGGTGTCAGCAACGAGAAGGGCACGACGTTCAGCGCGCACACGAAAGCGCAGCGCGCGTGTTACGCACATGCGCAATGCTGGCGGGAAACCCAGTCCTTGGCTACGCCCCTTGACCACCGCACAGCGAAGTGATCCCCCTGCGATTGCCGACGTACGCCGTCCGGGTGAAGTTCGTAGTGCTCTTTCTGCTGATGGGTATGTTTCAAACAGAAACAAGGAGATGATACGTTGAGCATGATTAGCTAATCCGCGTCTGAGAACAGTAAAGAAACTTAGCCTAAGCACAGACGCCTCCGTTGTGTGCAAGGAGCAATTGCTATATACGTGCCTCTCTCTCTGCAGCCGAAGACGAGAGTTTGACTCAGTTTCTACAGTGCGTGAATGAAGACGATGAAAGGGAGTATGAGCTGATAGTGCGTTTTTTCCTCAAAACTCCTTGAGTAATATACGTGTATCATGTATCGGCCCCAACAGAGGAAGAGCATACTTGCCTTCTTGTTTCGTGCTCTCCACTCTTTGCTTCAAGTGGCATGGATTCTGCCTTCTGCTTCGTTAGATGTCAATAGAACTGGATCAGATCGAGAGGAATGGGACCAAGGTTGACGACTTGTCTTGTGCTAGGGCTCCAGAGCTGGTTGAAAGGATGTTCCAGTGAGCTGGAGACAACTGATCAGAGCCATCTACCAACCAGCTGGTGGAGGTAATCCACGATTGGCTCGTGACGTAGCCCACTCATTCAAAGGTATCTTATACTCGATTATCATTATTGTGTAGTTTTTACTCCTGTGTGTAGAAATGTGTACATTCAAGCCCAGTGCTATAGCCCAGAACACCAGTACTGGAAATATTGGTAAGCACAGAATCAGACATGCCATCATTTCTGAAATGAGGTGTTTGTGGTGGACACAGGTGACTTCTACAAAAACATTGAAAGTGCTGTAAAAGACATTCAAACAATGCTGGATTCAAAGGTAGCGGCACGTTGGTACCAACTGGGGATTACCCTGGGTGCCCGAGTGAGTGACTTGGAGATGATTCGGCTGGAGAAACAACCTGCCCTGGACTGTGAGAGGATGATGCTTCAGGAATGGCTGAGAAACTGTGACAACACCACCTGGCAACGGCTAGTTGATTCAGTTGGACATGTAGCTGGTGGAAACCACCAGCGACTGGCCAGGACTCTGTCAGAGAATAAACATACCTAGCTAGTTGTATATACTGCATGCAGTGTCTTTTTATACAACACCATTCATGATTTGAAAATTCGTGGGGTTTTTGGTAAACCTATCCAGGGCTGTTGGTAAGTGTGGAATTTACAAAACGTATATATGAATAATGGAATTTCCGGGATCGGATGTTGACAAAGAGAGTCTGAACAGTGGTCGTTTAAAGCAGTTTGCAGTCGCTGAGCGCCATGGGTAAGTTTATTGCAAGGCCTCGCGACGTTCTGCGCAGGCGGGCGCGGCGGGCGGCCTTCATGTTCAGGGCAGGGCAGGTGACTGGCTACGGCCTGTTTTGTCTTCAGCCAGATCTAAAGGAGATCAAGTATTGGACGAAATACTCAAGAAAGTTAGTGACGAAGACGAGGAGACTTTTGAGCTTGGTATATAAACTTAGCTATTAGTTGCGCCGCTGGGCCATATTCTTGACCGTCGTTTCACAGATGATAGTGCACTGCCCTATCTGTACCGTGTCATCTACTCTTTATCACCCAAGTGGCATGGATTCTGCTTACAATTGGATGTTCCAGATCTAGACCAAATAAAGAAAAATGGAACCGTTGCTGATGATTGCTTAGTAATCGCTCTCCAGAGCTGGTTGAAGGAAGGTACTGCGACATGGAGGAACCTCATTCGGGCTATTTTCCTACCAGCTGGTGGAGGAAATCAGGTGTTAGCTATAAAGATCGCCAGCTCGTTCAAAGGTATCTAAAATACTGTGACCTGTTCCCAATTATTATTAGCACTTTGTTTCTTTTAGAAATCCGATGCTCCAAACCAATTGAACAGGCTCAATCTGCTAGCAAAGCTGTCATTTGTGAGTATTGGGCATGCATTACACTCATTCTAACGGGGACGCTATCTTTCAGGGGATCAGAGTAGTGAAACAACTGTACAGAATGTGGTAAAAGAGATCCAAGCAGTGCTGGGCAACACTGTGACAGCTCGCTGGTATCAGATGGGCACAGTCCTGGGTGCTCCAGTCGGTGATCTGGAGGGCATTCGGGTGGATCAAAATGCCTCCCTCATTGACAAGCAACGTATGATGCTGGAAGCATGGCTATTGTCCATTGAAAGCAGTGATGACAGTAACAAGACATGGCAGTGGCTCGTGGATTCTATTGGCCATCCTGCTGGAGGGAAACATCCGAAAATGGCCTCAAAAATGGCCAAACTTCATCCAGGTATTTAGGCAATAAAATAATTATCTTTTATGTTTAAGTGTAACCAGTGTTTATCTTATAGCCGAGATTGTTTCATCTGATCAACCGCCAGTAACTGCTCACCAAAACCCAGGTGTTTACCTACACCTCAATAGATTTGCAAAATCAATAGCTATCTGTGTGTTTTGTATGAACTACAGCTGGACCCAAAAGTGTTGTTTCAGAAAAAGTACAAAGAAGTACGTAAGTATGTAGGTGCAGATATATAGCTACATTTTTGAGATTTCTATTGACCTATGAAGTTATGTGCTTCAGATTCCATCTAGTGCAAAGTTTAGCACAGGGATTCGGGGAAGGACCATAATTGCCTGCATCCCAGCAGTTAATAATCATATCATTTTAGTACAAATAAAGGACAGCAAGAAGTGACTAATGATTGCCGTTTGCACTAATGGTTTCACTATACAGGTATGCGACCAAATATGGTGAAGCTGCTGAGTTTTCCGACTTCCGAGGGTTACAAGAACCTAGCTGAACAGATTGGAGGGAAATACAGGGTCTTTGGAACCATTATTCTCAATGATGAGTCACACGCCATCATGGACGGGCTAGAATTACTCACAACAGTCGAGCTGAGGCCATAACTGAGGCTGTGTTCACAAAGTGGGTCAACAGTGAGAAGACACCAGTGACATGGGGACAACCTTTTGTCAACATTGTCGGCGTTCAGGCTTGGAGAGACTTGCTACACTTGTAGAGAGTGGACTGATATGATTCTGGTTTTGTATAATACTTCGTTTATATATACACCTACACCACATCCATTTTATGCTAAGGCATGTTCATCTCCACAAGTTGCGCACGATAATAGCGGCGTGCGAAGGTTTGCTTCAAGCCGCTAACAAACAGCCCATGTGTGCGCAAGACCAGGTAACAGTGCTGTGCAACAGGTAATTACTGGAGAGAGAGGCTTCTCTGCTGGGATGAACTTAGTTACAAGCTTGTGAATCACAGTTTGGATTCAGACAGAGACAACTAATATCATCACGACATCAATAATGCAATCCTGTTCCAAAAGCTTTGTTAGGTGGATTTGCAGAAGTGTTTAAGTGAATCACAAGCTATATACTCGGGAACAAAAGGTGTGTGCTCAAAAATGAAACATCTTACATCCTCTGGGTGTAATTGAGTTGTTTGCTTTGCCTTGCCTTTCTACACTCGTTACCTCGTTGTTGACACAATCGCTTCCTTTGGATTCTTTGCAAATAAACTCTCCTCCTATTTTGCGATCTGTTTAGAGAGCTAATTAATGATGGTGCCCTGACGCCCATTCTCAGTGTGAGTGCGAACAGCGATGCCGTCTCAGCCCGCTCTTTTATTCAAATTACTCCTCTATATGATACCAGCGCAAACGCATGCTACGCACCAGTATTAACCCAGGACATGCAGCTGCTATCTTTGGCATAAATAATTATACTGACTGGCTGTTTGGAACCTGAGCTGATGCGAGCAATATAATACTAAAGTTGTGATATTCACAGTACATAAATCCATAGGCATTAAGTGTAGGTTTATCATCCTCTCTAATGGCTAACCAGGCAAGCAAGGCATCTCACTTCTTCGTGCAGAGATAATTGTCCCGACTCATCATTGCTCAGTTACTTACTGGTGAAATCAGTATAGCAATTATACCTGGCAGATGAACTGGAAATCATGCATTGACGATTTGATAAGTTGCCTTTGGAGTACAAAGAACTGTTTGCTACCACTCGCTATGTATGGAGAGCTAGATAGAACTCCCTTTCAATGAAAAAGAAGGTATATAGCTATAACTTAGTAGTGGTTCAGGGTAGCTACTAATTGGGACACCCCTTACTTCATTCATTCTTGCTATATATACATCGTACTCTTTAAGGTGCAAATTTCACCAACAACACGCACACCTATCATGGCTTCCCACAAATTTGGATTACAGTGTACTATATGGAATTCATAGTACCAGAGCTGCAAAGTGATCTGAGAGATAAATTATGAGCCAATCAAAGATGGTGAAGAATTTTTAGTCTCTTACATCTTACAAGATTAATGATCAGCACTCATCATTGAGAAATTTAGACTCTCCAGTTCCACTCACCGTACAGAAGAGGGTGTCTTGCACTACATTACACACCTATGCAGGTGCAGTGGGCATGCGCTATAATCCAGCCATACACTCCACATCAGTTGTCTCTATTACAACATCATCTTGAGAGAATGTTGCAGAGCTAGCAAGCTACACCCTCATAGATTGGTGTTTTGGGCAGTGGAAAGACATTATGAAAGAGAAGTATCTTTAATGCCTGGGGATCCATATCTGTTGTATCACCTAAAATCAGCTAATGGAGAAAGCCTAATGGTTCAGTCATTGTGAAGACCATATGGTACACTGGGCTCCGTGCTTTACTTTTACGGGGAATGGACCGGTTTATGTAAGAGAGAAGAGAGAAAAGCTATGTTCTGATGCAGGGAAGAAAAATGTTTTACAAGTTACAACCACAAAGTTGCTGAGGTGGACACTGGTGCATTTACCTTGTTTGCATTCATGGTGTAAACGAGAGCGGAATGCGTAAATCAATGCAGTGTTCTGTAGTACTATCATACCGACACTCTCTAAGTAGCTGAGACTAAGACATAGTGATCTCGGTATAGCAATATACAATATAAGAAAAAAGAATAAAAAGGAATCATACAACCAATGAGACAGAATCTGCCTTAGCGGTGATCACTTGTCCTGGCGCACCGTCATAAAGTCAGTTGTTCATGTATATTTCTCTACAGCAACAATATACGTACCCGTGTGGGCAGTATGACAGTGCAGTGCATTTGCATTTAACACCAGCAACATGCAGCTAGGTATATTTCATACCTAGTTCTGACATACCATCACGTTTGGTTCCAGCCCAACGGACCGGATTGTCAGTAGGGTTTGTGGAGCATGAGCAGTTCTTCTGCAATAATTATCATGACTATGCCCGCAAAGCTAGCTCAACAACCTCAGTGAGGAAGAAGGAAAGAGGCTCCAGTGCTGGAGAGAGTCCTGTCAGTTAACCTCACGAGTAGAAAAGCGTGAAACACGCGTGCTGACTAACTAAGGTGCTCGGAATTAGATGTAAAGCAGCGTAAGGCATAGAATGCCGACATAAAAGTGCAGACATAATATTTGTGATTGGTGCAGAAGCTCGGCATAAAGAATGACAGGAATGACAATGAAGCAATTAGAGTAGTTTGGCTATGGATCCAGTGGAGCAGGCCATGGAGCTGCTGGCTTCCACTTGCACTGACATCAAAGTCCAGTTGTCTCCTGCAGACACTTGAAGGATGCCTACCTTCTGCAGCTGAACTTCTCCGGGCACCACTCAATGATCATCTGCTTCAGGTTGATGATTCCATGCGATACTGTATATCTGACGCAGTGTTTTGATGAAACTTCGACTAGCTGTGCTCCAGTTCTTGATGCACACATTCGGTGAAGAGCCCACGTCGTAGTAGTGGGTCTTCCCCCATTCTATGTGGGTGTCTTTCAGCTCACCCACAGTGTAGCACAAGGCACTGTCTCCTTCATGTTCATGGACTTCCACAACATACCCTTCATCACTCATAGCAATTTTAGCATTTGCTGCTTTGCTGGTCATCTTTACGGGGTGCTCCCAGTGTACTCCACACCTACCCATGTCCACTTGACCCAATCGATAGTACAAACTCTTCTTGAAAAGGTGTTTCTCTTCGTGCACTTCCACAATCTTTCCGTCTGTTCTAAGAGCAACTGAGGGTTGTATCCCACTGCCGCAATTCTGGCTCTTGCCCCACGTTATGTCTTTCGTCTCGGGGTTTACTATTCCATATCTACTGGAGAGTTTGCCCTCGCCGTTGTCGTAAACTGCGAGAGCCATCCACATATCGTTTGTGGAAACACTGGGGGTGGTTCCTTTCGCAAATTGCATGTGTCTTCCCCACTGCACCTGTCCCTCGCCGTTGACGACCCCCACGCAGTGTTGAACTTCAGTGCCAGTCGGACTGGTGTGAACCAAAACAGCTATTCTATCTGCAACAACAGAAACGGACGGACGACCGCCCATCACCGCAGTAGGACTGCAGGTCGCAAAGTCCAAGCTGCCTTCCGCCGAGGTGTACACAGTAGAGGATGTGATGGGACCATCGATGATGCTGATGGTGCTTTCTGAACGGCGCCCGTTCATCGATGAAAATCGACAGAGAATCAAGAACAGCACACGTGTCTTGCTATTACTCACAACTCGGAAAAATTCACACCACCACGCGAGCCAACTAAGCTAGCTGTGTACAAATTGCGGCGTCCGGTTATGAAACGGAAGTTGATACAGACGCTATCGCGCGCGCGCGTGGACTAAGACTAGACTGGCATGCCACGCGCATGCGCGCACTGGAGGCGCTCTACTCTCTCGTCCTCCCCGCTCGACTGTGGACACAGGCTAGTAGTCATCGGGCTGTATAATATTGTGGTGATTAGTGTCTACTAATGCTGATGCAGACAATTGAGCATGAGACTCCATCACAGAGTGCTTGGCTGTGGCTGCTGTTTGCTATTCTTTTTCTTATTAGTGCCCACCGTCAAGTACGTCATTGTATTATTGCCAGATTGTGGTTTCCACTTTTGTTATTACAGTGAGTTGATGTGGAATCGTTCAATCTGCCATTCAGAAAATTCAGGGATTATAGCTTCATCTGCTCTCAGTTCTAACACCCACCACACAAGCAGAGGTATATCTGTGTACCTTAGTCTCGCGTAGCCACACCCTCTCTAAAAGGGGAAAGTGTCTGGTCTGCGTAGTATTGTAGACTTGTGCCCATGGAATGTAATGATGTAATCGTTTAATGTTCAAATAGAAGCATCCACACATTCCTGTATAAAGGCTATACACTCATAACGAAGCTACCTGTGAAATTCACTGCCAATGAGGAAGCGATGATCCACTAGCCCATCAGAACTAACAGCTGGTGCTCCCACGGCGCAGACGCCGGGCAGCTCGCGAACGCGTTCCTTTTTTGCCCTGCTGACTTTGCACATTCCACAATAACATTGACGTCACGTACAGTTTCCAGCAATCTGATTGGAAAACCCAGTTTCTGGGTGCAGGGAACAAGTCACATACTATACTGTACACACTGAAAGGGTGTTGAAGGAAATTTGACCCGTCCAACAAGATAAATTAGAGCAGGGTAATTAGTCTGCTATCTCTGGTGTCAACCACATGAGCCAGTGATCCTGTGACTGTACTTGGATCTCAACATCCGTAGTGGATCAAGCTTTGCCATAGCTTACTATTGAGCAACACAGCATATGTATGGTAGTCTTGATAGGGAGTCTCTCTACCCTTTCAGCCAGTGTGTGACAGTGCAGTGTGAAGTGAACTGCAAATTAGAATTTTGGCATGTGCCCAGGGTCCTGATTAGTGGGGTTTCCTGCCTATAGGGGTGCATGGGGTAGTGTTCAACCACAGACACTATGTATATCTCCTTAGGTCCTGGACTCCATTCCTGTGTACATGTATGGATGTGTGTTGAGTGTGAGTCACGCAAACTACTGACCTCACTATGAGACATGGCTTCACCTTATAGACCGACTTACAGGACCAGAATATTTCACCATGCCAGATAGAACACTCTACTATTTTAAGAGTCTTGTGTGAACTTCCTTGTATATGCAGGTGCTCCCTGCCAAAGCAAAGCATGTTGTCCAAGTACACACACAGAGCAAATTGAATGTACAAAGTGTTCTACATGTACCTGCAAAGGTTAAGTGAATGAGAGCATTTGCACGCTAAACAGTGTTCACCTGTGAAATGCGACATCTGAGGCCTCTCTTGCTGTTCAGCACATTAGCAGCTTTTGTAGACTCTGTACACTTACATGTCCACTTACAAATACCTGGAGGTTTCCTGGGAGCAGTATGCTTTGCTCTTGTAGCTGGGTGGTGCTGTGTTACAGCCAATGGCATGTGCCCAGCAAGTGTAACTATTTTGGTTACATTCCCCATGTCTCTAGGTAGCACTCTCTACCAGTATGTGAATTGTGGTCCCACTAGGATTGGTTGTTTGGAGATAACACCAAACTCTCTACTCGGTTGTTGATGCTTTACGAGCTGTTGTGCTAGAGGCCTGGGGAAAGGATAGCCAAAGTAACTGTGACAACGCACCTCTGATGTGGCAGGTCTGTTTGAGATGATCAGTGGTCATTAGTGTGTGCAGGGAAGCATTCTGCGCAGCGCAGTGACCTTTGGCACAGCTTAAGGATGGCTCTGCTAAATTGGGTGTAATTGTACATACAGTGTAATGATTACGTAGGTGTACTGTTATACAGTGTATATGAGAAGACAAGATGCTGCAAGCTTACTTCTATGAATTTACAAACTCTGTGTGATACATATAGTACCAGTGCCAGGGAAATAGATGCCTCCTGTGGGATTCATAACACTTGGGTGGTGAATATTGTCACGAAGCAAAACTATTGATGCACACTCTTTACTAGTGTGTGTTCTCTATCAATGAGGCGCAAATATTATCTGGGGGAAGTGATTTTAGCACCTTTCAAGAATCCATGTCCTATGAGTGTCCAATGGAGGGTGGAAAGTGCACATGAGATGGACAAAGTGCAATGGACAAAGTGCAATGGACACTGTAAACAGGCCTTGCAAGCTGTTCTAGGAAGGTGGGATTCAGCAGGAAGAGGTACTAGTTCTTCTGTTATGGCCAATAGAGTGGCATGATAAGCCTCCTAGGAATTTGCACATTCATCTGGCATTAGTGTGCATCATGCATAGGGTATGTAGAGTGCTCACAGCTTGGTGAGAAACTAACACAGGTTACTCTCTCTAACTCAAAAAGCCACCATTTGTCTTGGGACTATAGAGAAGATCCTCGGTTATTTTTCAAGGACAATCAAGCTGCCACTGTATCACAAGTGTGTCTCTGTGTGTATGTATTATATCAGTCAGTTCAATTTGTGGCCCCACATTATAGTACTTAGAATGAGGACTGATGCATATACATACAGTAACATCACCGTACACAATATATAGGCATTCCACTGCAGACTTGCTCAGTCACAATTAACCACATGTGTGTGCCAAGAAGGTGTTTATTTACGTCTCCCACTCCCAGGGAGAACCCACATAGTGGTGTATCACCCTCAAGGCTACTTGTAAGATAATCCCTTCCTGGTGGTACTTGTAGACAATAATGTTGATATATTGTGTATTTGTAGCTATACACTGCAAGGATTGACCTAGAATGAATTCAGCACCATTGTGATCATTTTACATGTGTAGACATCAGTGTTGGTATGAATGTGTATAATATTGTACTGGCTTTAGTGTGCCATGTCTGGCGTTTGAACTTTGTGTCATTCGCTAGCTCTGCAATGTTAAGGATGTATACATGTTGTATACATACAATGTCAACTTTGTGTACAGATATACTAATGGGGCTACCAAAGGACAACGAAGACTCGCATACCCTGGCCCTCTCTGAACATCCCGACATTGAAATTAGAGGCAAGGTGAATTTTTGTACACATGACAGGGAAACTATTCATATGAATACAGTCTTTGTCAGGGATAGCCGCAATCCTTGCTGTTTGTGTACACTAGGCAAGCTATCAACATGCAGAGTGTATTTGGTGGTTGCCTTTGCCTTTTTAGTGCTGCCTGTTGAGCTGTCGGAGTAGATAGCTCAGTGGGCAAACTAGAGAGCAGAGTGTGGTGGGGGTCCCACTCAGGAGGGTTCCTTGTCCACATGCACAGCAAGGGTGTCTGTCTGTGTGTCTTTACCATATTTTCTGCCACACACAAAGTGCAACAAGCTGCCCAGAGGTTCAGCGCTACACGTTATAATGCTGAATTCGAAACTACGGCCAGTATGCTAATTAGCATTAGACTTGACCGGATTGCACCCTGTTTCTTGTAGAGGCTGATAACAACCAAAGGCAAATATCACAGTCCCGAATGCCAGTTGTTTACTCATGTAAGAGTCACGAAATATGCCAAGTCAGCACTTCTAAGATAGTAATGATCCCACCATCTCTGAAGTGTTCCTGTGTCTCCTTGTGACTTCCCGAGTCTTCCTGTGTCTCCCTATGACTCCCAGTGTATCCCTATAACTCCCCAGTCTACCTGTATCATCTGTGTTTGCTGGCCCATGTCTCAGGGAGATACGGGGAGTCATAGGGATACACTGGGAGACTGGGGAGTCATAGGGAGACACTGGGAGACTGGGGAGTCATAGGGATACACTGGGAGACTGGGGAGTCATAGGGAGACACTGAGACTGGGGGGTCATAGGGAGAGACGGGCAGACTGGGGAGTCATAGGGAGACACTGGAGACTGGGAGTCATAGGGATACACTGGGGGGAGACTGGGCGAGACACTGGGGAGACTGGGGATAGGGATACACTGGGAGACTGGGGAGTCATAGGGATACACAGGGAGACTGGGGAGTCATAGGGAGACACTGGGCGACTGGGGGAGTCATAGGGATACAGGGGAGTCATAGGAGACACTGGGAGACTGGGGAGTCATAGGGATACAGGGGAGTCATAAGGAGACACTGGGAGGACTGGGGAGTCATGGGGAGACACTGGGATGACTGGAGAGTCATAGGGCTACACTGGGAGACTGGGAGTCATACGGAGACAAGGGAATCATAGGAGAGTGAGGAGGAGTCACGGGACACTTCAGAAGTGGTGGGATACTCAACCCTTAGTTGTCTTAGAAATGCTGACTTAGCATATTTCGTTACTCTAACATGAAATAAAACCTAAATGCCTAAAATGCTATCTATAAGCCTGAGCAAGCACCCCGCCTATTAACAAGGATTTTCCACATCCTACATCCGTCCATGGTTCACAGCGTGCTCTGCCATTTTGTATTATGAGTGTATCCCATTTCTATGGAGGTTTCTTACTTCAAGCAAGCTTCACGGTCGTCATGCTTTACTTTTTTGGGCCATTCAATGGCTACAGTAAGCACTTTCTATGAAGCAAGAAGATAAACTGCACTGTCTACTCTGAGAATGAGTGACATGCACTCGCGCTGTATGACTGAGTACGTGCTCTGTGTGTTTTTGTGGAATGGGAAGATACACAGTTAGCCAGGAACCTAATACACAGCTTCCAATCTTCTGTCAACTTATGGCATCCTTTCACACAGATCTACCTGAACGATTTCAGTAGTAAGCACTGCTGTAATGTTTTTTTGACTGTGCACACAGCCAGAGAAATAAGTGTACTACTTACACACTTACATTATAGATTAGCTCCAAATTCTGACATGAAACAAAGCAGTCTTTATTGTGGCATTGTTTACGCCAGTCAACCGGGATCCCCAAGAAATGTATACACAGTAGGAGCCGAATAGAGGTTCACACTTTTCTGAATGGCATGACTAAAACCGTCTGTATTTCTTTAGCCATTCTGTTACACATTAAAATTGGTATAGGCAGCAAATTGTTTGAGTTTGCTGGTCTGTCTGCTCGTACATGCTATGCAGTAGTGTATATAAGCCTTGGTCTTGTCATGTGTTTTAGATTGAGCCCATACCTGCTTGTAGCTCACCTCTTTCCTGAGCTGCCTCGGCACGCATGAACAGCGAGGGTTACAGTTTATTCTGCGATTGTAACTACCCCCTCCAACACCCACACACACACACACACGAAGTAGTAAAAACTAGTCAAGTGAAGAGCAATGCAGTACAAGCAACAATTGGCATCGAACAAGAGATAACTGTAGGAAAAATAGAGAGAAAACAGGCATCTATGGAGAGAGAATGGTGACTACTGAGCAGTGTGTGTGTGTGTATGGTATATTGTCTAGTGTTTGATGTTTGTCCAAGTCACATGGGACAACTTAAGAGTGGAGAGACTTATCCATTTCTGCAGTTCCAGAAGGAGCGGATGAAGGAGTTCTGCAAAAAGCATGTGTTTGTGAGAGAGAGTCTTCCCAGTGATCCGCCCACTGCAAAGCTGTTCTATCGTCATCTCATATTTGAGGAGCACACTCAGTCCATGTTCTGCTTCGTCCCCAAGGTATATATATACATGTGTAATGTGATATACAAACAAACAGTGTACAGGTGGCACATCCCTTGGCGGTGTGCCCAGTGCACAAGTGACTTTCTATTGAAGTCAATTTTCTACGGTTCATACCTTATTATTCACATAAAAGAAGCTAACATTCCGTTCTTTCAATGATTTAAGGTGGAGTAACTCTAGACAATGCCTTGCTACATTTGAACCAGTAACCGGTCGCCTTCTAACTTGGTGCTTCTATGGAAAAGTAGATCTAGTGGCTGCCTTGGCTTACTATTTCATTTGTCCAAATCACACACACTGTTTTTACCATTATCCCTTAGCTATCGCTTTTTCATAGCAGAGTGGGTCCAGCTCTAATAGGCAGTGTAATTGGTGGCAGCACATTTTGGAGACTAAGAAATTTGCCCCTACACACAGCCTGTGGACAATGCAATGGAGTTGGGGAGACATTGAGTAACATCCTTAATCACCAACTTAAGCCCATTTCCCCCCGAAACCCGTATGAATTTACCTTTATCACTGGATGATTGAACCATTTTTATGCCCTTGATTTTATTTAGAAGCAGGTTTAAGCAACTTTCATCTCTGCTAGATCTGTATTGCATCCAAGCATGCCTTAAGCAAATCTGTGACTCAGGGCCTGCAACACCTGTGTGACTTGTACATGTATGTGTGAAACTACAGTACTCTGGAAGTACAGTATATGCTAATGCAAGCCGATTCTCTTTATTGCTCATTACCTACAGATTGGCTGCACCAACATGAAGCGTCTGATGCTGTACATGGGAGGCCACCTGCCTCTCGACACACTGGACTGGCCGTGGGTGGAGGACAGCAAGTACTTGGAGCCAGCTCTCAAGCATGCCTCGCTCATGAACGTCACTCTAACACAACTACAGCGACTGACAATGATGCACACTTACTACAAGTTCATGATAGTCCGTAACCCCCTGGACAGGCTGGTGTCAGGCTACAGGAACAAGATCGAGCCGCCATTGGACTTCCAGAAGCAGGACTCTTTCCCTCACAAGATCAAAAAGGAGATCCTAATGCGATTCCAACTACGAGAGTTTCTCCAGTGGAAGCAGGCATTCAAAACTAAGCCATACAACATATCAGTGTCGTTCCAGCACTTTGTACACTACCTGATATACACTCCCACAGAGGACCTAAACGAACACTTCCAGACCTCGATGGATATCTGCCATCCTTGTGTAGTCGACTTTGACTTTTACGGGAACTTCAGAAATTTCTCTCTCGATACACAAACCCTCATCAAGAAGTTCAAGACTGATCCACGTTACTACAGAGACGAGAGTCTGCACGGTACGGGAGATAAGACTGCACATGTACTGCCACACTACTACAACCAGCTGACCTTCCGGGAGAAAGTGAAACTTATTGGTGTAATCTATGACGAGTTGGCTTTCTATTATACACTCTATCCCTCTGAACGTTTCAGTCATGTTTCACTTCTTGGAGTCAACATTCCCATTGTATAGGCATTCTGCAAATGATTGATGTCACCAATTTTCATATCTCATCCTGATCACGCTATGATGATTTCACTCCATTATTTTATAATCGGTGATACTATGCTATAATATCTCCTCCAGATCACAATTTTTTAATGATCACTTGTGACGTTATATAAATTTCACCCAAGTCATGATTAAAACAAAAGTTGTAAATAACAAAATATTGAGATTACACAACAAACAACATGTTTATTTCTTTTGTTTTAGAAGTGAGTTCCGAAGTTTGATCTACAAGGGAAAAATTGAACGGGCACTAAGCTTAGTACAATACCTGTAGCCTCTGACCTAGGCTCTGCAGAGGGATACGAAAGAGCCAGTACTCACTGTTTGAGCATTTTCACACACTTCAGTTTCATGACAATATCGCATTCTTGCGAGCACTTAGACTGAAGGGAAAAGCTAACTGACTGAGAACGATTAGCTTTACCAGAATGGATCGCCTTGCCTCATCAGTACTGTTTAATTATACACACCCTTTGGGGGAGCGTGTTACATAATAAGCGCAAACAGTGAGCGGCTCTTCTTTCTCCTCTGAACAGCCCAGGTATATACAAGGCTTTGCATACCGTAGCGCCCAAAGTTACAGTCGTGTGATTTATAATTCGTGAAATACACCTACTCCTTTGTATTAAAACCAATCTGCACATTGTATTTCCAGGTTTACTGTGCAACATGTAATTGCAAACTACTGCACCTGTCTTTCTCTAAATGACCGCTTTCCTTTGGCTCTGATGGCCTTTTTCTGCCTCATCATGATGAATGACTTGCTTTTGGCTTTCTGCTGGTTGGTTGTGCTACTGTGAGGATTTAATTTCGGTCGTTTGTGGCCATATGTCTTCTCACGGCTTGCCTGCAGACATCAAAAACACAATATCAAACATGCAAAATTCCCTGCCTCTAAAAGGGCAAACCATCAACACAGGAACGTGAGTGCTTGTTATGTGCACAATTATTCGCAGGAAGATTAGACCATGTGATGCCAAGAGAAAAAAGAGGGGAGCTGGACAGCTGTTTCGGGCTTGTTGGCCCTCATCAGCAGAGCATAAAGTAAGTTCTCTCTCTGGCATCACGAGTTTATAAAGGCTACCAGGAGTGCAGCGCTGTGGTTCTGAACTAATAAGATTCATCCCCACAAGGCTTTGCCACTGGTAGGTGCTGCCCATGCCCAGATATTTGTGGTTTGGAGCCTAGGCCCCTCCCCACTTCCTGCTTGTCACCGAGCCAAAAACTCATAAAGCACTGCTAATCAATGTGTCGGCCATGCCATGTGGTCTAACCTGTCATTCCTTGAGCAATCAGTGCTGTGCAATTCAGAGTCTAAAACTTGCATTTTTGACGTTTAGGTAATTTCTCTGCTATGACAAAATCATACTATGCACACAAGATACAATGGCCGCTGACTAAAGGTCCTTCAGAAAAACAGTTAGGCCCCTATTAACTAAAGACTCTTCACATCTGATACAGGGCATCTAAAGAATTCACCAAGCACAATTTTTTCCAGCAAAATGGTAATTTTAGAGGTCCCCAGGGGTTGTGCTGATTGCTATCTTTTCTACTTAGGCTCCCACATAGTCAGTTGGCAGCATTTAGAGTATACTGAACTAGACATCTCCGAGAAACTTCTCATCTCTCCATGGTGGGCTGAACAGGCTATAGCCAGTCGAGGTAAGTCAGCTTTATGTATACTGGCTTTTCTTGCTTCTTTTTCATGCAAAATGCGGTCGTTTTGGGGAATCATTCTTTTCGCCCTTGTAGCTCTGAAGTTGCTGGTACTACTCATAGGCCACTTCGTAGCTTGCACTGTCAAAATAGTCGTCTATGCACACCGACCGACAGACAAGCAAAGTACTGTTACCGTGTGGCCAAAAAGGGATATTACGGTTACCTAGAGTACAAGAGTGCGCATCCTATTATGTTGGTGGGAAATAGACAGCAGAAAACGACATTTTCCTGTGAATTTAGCAGCAAATTTAAGGTGGCTTCCCTGCAAAAAACTTATCTCATTCCACGAGACATCAATTGCTCCACAAACAATACCACATTTTCATATTCAGATACAGGTCGAAGAATATATAGCATTTCCTCACACTGGCACAAAATCATATCAATCCAACAAACTTGAAATTCAGTTTTATCAAGGAAAGCATCACTTGTCATTTGCATCAGCTACGTCTGTTGATGAGATAAGTGACATTGAAGACATCATAGAACTTCTGATGATAATGAGAAGAGCAACTCCAAGGCATCGCAGTGTCCCCGGTACAAGACAACAAGAACGTAAATCCTATACAATCACACATTGGAGAGTGTGGAGCAGGCAAACCAACTCAAAAATTGGCCCATCCAAAACAAACAGCAGAGCTAATTCTAGATAATTAATTGAATACGGTCGGAGTATTTTATGTGCTATAGTGTAGCTCATGAAGTTCTAAAACTCTTTGAAGTACCCGAAGCTGACAATCACGTATGCAATTTCGTTTTTGACCATAGTTATTGTCACACTACTCAACCGGGGTGCAAGAGGTGTACAATGTTTTTCCAGGGACAAGACGAGATGCCAGGACTAAGAGTCGAACCAAGAGGCAAAAAAGTGTGCGGTCCTACAGCGAGGAAAGCGCCCAAGGGCAATGACAACGTCTACAGCATCACCGAGCACGCCTAGAGCTACCACTGCTTTGAGGTGTGTCTTAAGAAATGGTAAAGGCAAGGGAAAGAAAGGTATACGGCTGCACTTCCATTTAATTTTGTTTCCACTATACAAACAGGGAAAGCACCAGCTAAGAAGCTGGCAGGTGGTCAACCACAAGTAACCGATGCAGGTAACCTAAGAGGAATTTCTACATTGTGACCTCGGCATAACCTACACAAAACCAATTCGAGGCAGGACCATCTGGCATTCCAACTTGGGCCACACAGCTGCTAGAGAAAATTAATCATCTCGAGGAAAAAGTCGAAAATATCTTCTACACCGCTATCCACACAAATGAACTCCCAGATGATATCATCAGTATAATTGACAGTATGGAGTCACCAGCACTCTTACTGTCTCTTTTCCCTCCACCTTTTTATAACCACTCAGCATCATCCATTGGTACTACAGTTTAATTCACATTATTCATCATCCATGACAATTCCCCATTTTACTTTTCACCACCTCCACGATCCTAGATATATCGTATTGTCAATCAGTCAAAGGTGACTGTGTTGCAGTATAATGACATTAGAACAGTAGAATGGCATTTACATTTAGCACACCGCCTGCCACTCCACCACTCCACCACGTGTGCAAGATACACCTCAAAAGAGGCTTAGTCACTGGCCCCAAAGTCAACAACTCCTGTATCTGCTACCACCCGTGAAAGTAGGCTCTCCCACCCTTACTTCACCAGAATGCATTATGGCGGCTGTAACTGGCAGGGATATGAGGTCCCTGCATAGTCTTGCAGTGAAGTTAGCAAGGGAGAGCTTTTTTGGGGACGAGCTCATGTCTAGCTCATCTCCAAGTGGCAAGGGTGGTGCTGGTCACTTGCTGGCACAGCTAGATGTGGCTCGAATAAGCCAAATCAAGGGCATTATCAGACAGCGGGCCAGCGACAGTAGCGAATTGGACTTTGAGGCAATCTGGGCCAAGTGCTTATCTACGTAGCATAAGTAAACTGTGCCAGAATTTACGCAATGGTAGGCTAATGAAGTAAACATTTTAAATATTATCATCATCTTGTCTCACACTTGTATCACGTATCACTTTCGAGTTGTGTTAAATGTCAACCCACGTTATTGTCAACCCCAACCTATCTATAAAAGACAGTGAAATACGTACAGTGTACTCACAAAAACAAGGAAACCACTTAGGTGCAAACCTTTTGTGCAAGCAGCGTCACAATAAATTGTATGCACATAAACAACCACTTACTCTATGTAAAGACACTCATCAATTCACAAAATATTTTCCAAAAATGTGATACAGAGACTAGCAATCGCAATGAGCATGTTTACAAACTGTTCTTAGCATCGCCTTTAAGCTCTATGACTTTTGGAATGACCTTCTTTAGGTGACCTACGTGCTTTCTACATTTAGCTGGACCAACAGTGGCCCAAAACGACTTTATTCCTTCTACAAGTTCCATTTGATTTTTGGGTTTCACTCTTGCTCGTAAATGCTCCTTTAGTTCATGCCACATACGGCATAGGTCAAAAAGAAAGTAATACTATTAAGTTGCAATTGATACACCACAAAAATTCCCATACAATTGTCAAGATCAGGTAAGCAAATGTTATCAAGTGTGCTACAAGTCACGCGTGCAGTTGAAACAATGGACAGCAATTGTATGGATATGTGCTTGTACTATGTGCTGCACTTATACCCTGTGCAAACATGTACAAAATAATGTACTTCAATTCACGTGTATTATCATAATTACTGCAAAAGACGTGTTGCGTGTGAAGAGACAACCACGACCAGCAAGGAGAGAGACAACCAGCAAGGAAGAAAATGGAAGTAGACTACATCAGCGTCCGATCTGAAGATAACGATTCAAAGAGGTGGAGGTTCCAGAGAAGACAGTGGTAAGGTTGGGGGAATGGACGGTGGAGGGGTTGGAGCGGGCACAAGTTCACTGGCCGGGGAAGGGGGGAAATCCCGAGGGAAAATATGGAATTGTGTGGTGCTACCACCAGTAACCTCCGACCCGGAAGCCAATGACGAGACAGCTCCGACCGAGGCTCTGACGACATCGAGACGAGCCTCCCGCGGAAAATACAAGCTTGAGAGGGATCTCGGAGAGCTAGAAAGGCAGCGTACTGCCCGTGAACTGTCGGCATCAGCTGAGTCTGCCGGCGCCGCAGAGTCTTCCATGCCCACAGCACCCTCCGCTTCACACTGCCAACCTCCACAATCCACGAATGCTGTCACCCCTATCCCGCCGCCGACTACGAGCTCCATCACCTGAAGTGGCAACCTCTTTAAAAAAACCCACCCGCGGACGTGGACGGGGACCAGGTATATACGTACACGTACAGGGCTAGCAACGTACAATGTGTCTACACATACGTACGCATGTACGTAGCTACAAACCCATGCGCTGAGTTGAATATCTTTTCAGGTTCAACAACATTTACCATCGTAGCTGGTGACAATGGAGATAAAGACGACACCCCTTTCAGAGATGGGTAATCCCTCGTTGAAGGGATGGAAACGATAACGCCAGGTACGTGAAATTAATTATGTACATATTCGCACTGTAGGTACGTAGGTGTGTACAGCTATTCCCAATCTTTTAGCAACCATATCTCAAATGGAGGAAGCAATGAGCAAGATGGAGAATTGAGTGGGGGATTTGGTTGCATCAGCAGTGTCGTCAGCAATTGGGACCCATTTGAGTGAATCAATTAGCAGTGCTGTGGAGAAAGCTGTGAAGACCCCGATGCCACCACCACAGCCCCCTACACTGCAACACTTTCCTCTGCCCCCCACCTCCACACCCTATCCTTTCTCCCCAGCTCACTCATTCAATTTCCCTACTCCTGAGCTGCCAGACCTTTTCCTGGTCAAGGGGGGTACTCACCCTGCCTCCCTGGACCCTCTTTGGCCTCAGGGCCACCTTCCCATATATTTTTTCCACCTCGTCGGACGTCCACCCTCACTCTCTCCCACTCGCCAGAGACTTCGTCCGTGTGAAGAAGTTGTGAGTGAACTCAGTGACTGGCTGGCTCCAGGAAGGGTGGGTAAACTGGCAATTAAACTGGCCAAAGAATGTGTGTACAGGGCAGATGTGGTGGTGCAGGAAAAGCTAAGCCAGGAAGGCCTTCACCACATCCGTTACACACTGCGGTTTGTATCTATTAAAAATGGTAATACGTATTATTCTTTGCAGCCGCCATCTCCCCGACATCTTGGAAATTGAGTTCAAGAACAGTTCCTGGAAGCCAGCCCACTGTGCAATGCAGAGGGCTTGTGGACGAGAGAAGAAAAGATGTGCTTCATTTATTACTTATTACTTCACCACTGATTTGTGAGTCAACCTTTGCTGCACATGTGCCAAACATCAATAGTGGTAAAAAAAAAATCACAAACACCACAAAGTGCGTAAGTACATCAACATTCAGTATCCTGATGTCTCTCCCAGGAATTCGCTTTTGGGATAACTTTCTTTAAGTGTCCAATCTTGATTTCTGACACTTTTGTTCACTAACTTTTCCCCAACATTTCTTAATTCCTTCCAAAAGATCAGCCTGACCCAAATGGCATGTGAACCGGGCATTTGACGTAGTGTATACGGTGACTTTATCTTTTGTACAGGAAAGCCAGACAGTCGTTCTGATACTATTTCTTAGTTGCAGTGTCCATTAGTACAATATAACTGATCATTGCTGCTGCTACACAAAAGAGCGTCTGAAAAAGCACTCCTTGATAAGGATGTTGAGATAACCACGTGGAAGGGTTTTGTGTTAACACTACATTCTTATTTGTCCTCAACGTGGATCTCACGGGAAACTACTTGCAGGGGTTTTGCAGCCACCTCTTCCAAGCATTGGTGCATGATGACTTCTACTTACCACCAATATTGATATGGAACCGCTACATAACTCATCTATCAATGTTTCCTCCAGGATCCATTGCATGTCCATCCTGTGGCAACCCGACCCAATTTTCACACTGGAATGACGGTTCATCCTCATCAAATCAGCCACGTATTGTGTACATGACATAAACCATGTGGTTCTGTTAGTTAGTGCCGTGCATAAGTGTGTTGGATCACACAAGCTGTTGGCACATGACGATAGCATTTTGAATAGATTCCCGTTTCATCATATGCGATAGGCTCTGAGAAAACGACCCTTATGGCGCACGTAGTATTGTCGTAGTAACGGCGGTTTTGTGGCGAACTACATTAGTTACGGATTCTCGTTTTCCCCGTATTCTATTACCTCTGTCTATCGTCTATAATCTGAGCAAGTTTGACGCACTAACTCCGTTCCGTTCTGTTATGGTCCTGGATATCTGGCAACATCGTCACTCGCGCCATCGTTACGCGGAATTACAAGGGAACGTGACACGGGAATAATCAAACCTTTTACGGAGTCACGTTGTTACGAGAATACGGAGGTTGAAATTTTACACCGGAAATTCAACTTCAGACACGATTTCACGTTAGATGCAGCGGAATGCCACTTGCGCGTGTGCTCATAACTTCGCAACGGAACGGGCTACGCCCCTGAAACAAACGGCACACTATAGAGCATTTATAGGACTTTCGGTCTAGCGGGCACACAGTTTGCTCAGCAGCTGCACGGGGCGTGCGCCCAGCTGGCGGTATCCGGGGAACCGTGCAGGACACCCAATGCCATGCAGGCTGGCTTCCCCACAGGGGGTGCATGAGTAGCACCGCCCAGGTCAGGGCATCAGCACTGCCCGGTCAAGGCTCTCGCACTGCCCAGGTCAGGGTAGCCAGCACCAGGGCCCCAGGTCAGGGCCCCAGGTCAGGGCACCCTGCACACACTGCCCAGTCAGGGCACAGCACGGCCCGGGCTGAAGCCCAAGACCGCCACAGCCAGCACCGCACAGGGAGACCAGGCCATGGTCCTGTCCTCGGCGCTGCCCCCACTGCCAGCCAAGGTGGTCAGCAAGATCAAGTCAGGCCAGTATGTGCCGATGAAAGATCTCCTGGCGGACAACATGTCCCTCTGCACGCAGTTGGAGGTGCTCCCAGGGCCACAGAGCATCTATGCAGGCTTTGCGAAGCCACGGCTGCGGGACATCCAGTCCCCGCCGACCTGGGTGTCGTGTTTCCTAGCATAAACGGCAGTGCTCACCCCTGATGCCAAGACACGCAACCTCCTCACATACGGGCGGCTAGTGGTCAGGGAGGCCCAGTGCTAAGGAGGCCCGGGATGGCAGGAATATGACAAAATATTTCGGCAGCATGCAGCGCTGGGCCCATCGGTGCAGTGGAATGAGCTCAACCCTAGCCTACACGCCTCTACCATCATGACTTACCGCTCCGGGACCAGTCAGTGCTGTGGGTTGTGCCATGAGCCAGACCATGGCACCCATAAATGTGCTCAGGTGGGATTGCAGGCTTCCCCGCCCTCTCTCCCAACCACGTGCTCCACATCCGGGAGTCAGTCCCAGCAGGGCGGGCCAATCCGCAGGACATCACGCCCAGAGACAGCAGAGAGGATCTGCATCTCCTGGAATCGCGGCCGCTGCACTTTCCCCTTCTGCTCCTTCCGGCATATCTGTGCCACTTGCAAGCGCAGGGAGCATAGAGCCAAAGAGTGTGAGGAGACTCCGGCGGACTCACATTATAAGCTGACCTCTGGCTCCACTTCCAGGCCCTCCTGAGAGCAGGGAGGAGGCGGCATGCAGGCCTCAGGCGCAGAAGGACCTCTATATTATGCTGAGACACTCTGATCTAAAGGGGGCAACCCGCCTCCCACTGTATATAATTATACCGTCGTATATAAGCCGAAATTATTATATCCACTCCATATAGCCTATGTGATCCCCCCACTCCTTTAACTTCCAGGCTGGGACCAGATAGGAAATATCTGCAATGGCAAGTATATGTACATGTCTGACCTCCGGACGATGGAGGCAATGGCCACCCACACTGGACCAGTATTTTCAGCCTGCCACATCCCTCGCGGTTGCCGCCTGGCAGCAGCCATTAGCAGCACATCCGGATAACCCGTGTAAAACAAAGCGCGCAAACTCAGGTATAGGCGCATTATTTCGTGGTGGTTTACTACGCGTTGTTACGCACGCCGTGGGCGTGTCATTACGCGGTTAAGCGTAAACAAGCGCGGTCGCACCCCCAAGTATTTACACTCTAGAGCGCTGTTCCGCACAAACGTGGGTGTGTCAGTACGCGCTTATGCGTGAATGAGCGTTTGCTGAAAAAACTTCGCGAAATACCGCGAGTGTAGAGTGTACGCCAGCGATTGCGGGTGGAGCATGCCGTCGCGCGTTACTACACGCGAACGCTAAGTCTGCGTAAATTGGTGTGGCTTCCCGCTTGAGTGCGTAAAAGCACGATATTTCGCAACCGTTGCCATCTGTGCGCGCTTTTACACACATTATTTTACACGGGAAAGCATTGGCTCACTACATCCTGTCCGGTATGCGCCACAGCTTCCAGATCGGGCATGCCTATCCCTCCGGCCAGGCCCCGGGAATTTCCCGTCGGTGCGTCAGCACCCAGATCTAGTTGATGTCTATATTGCAGAAGAGATAGAGAAGGGGCGGCTAATGGGACCCACCCCGGAGCACCTCATCCCACTGTGCCACTGCAGTCCGATTGAGCTAATCCCTAAGCCGCATCAGCCAGGCAGGCGGCGACTCATAGTGGATTTATCCTCCCCAAAGGTTCATAGAGTCAATAACGCCATCTCACCCCAAGTGCCACATATGCACTATGCATCAGTGCTGGACGCGGCAGAGCTAATCAGACGCCTAGGCCCAGGCACGATGATGGCGAAGGTGGACCTGCAAAATGCCTACAGGGTTCTACCAGTCCATGCCGACGACCACCCGCTCCTGGCAATAAGATGGGGCCCGGCCACTTATTTAGATACAGCGCTCCCCTTTGGTCTTCGTTCTGCACCGAAGATCTTCTCAGCACCGAAGATCTTCTGATGCACTGGCCTGGGTCATGCGCAGTAACAGCATCTGCCAGTAACTGCACTACTTGGACGATTTCCTGTTCCTCCAGCCTGCAGACAGCCCTGCAAGTGTGTCAGAGGCTTGGAGTCCCTGTAGCGGCGCATAAGACGGTACTTCGACGCACCTAACCTTCCTAGGCATTCAGATTGACTCTGTGGCAATGCAGCTCAGCCTACCCCCAAACAAGCTTTCACGAATCTGGGGTTTGGTCCTCTCATGGCGCAGCAAGCAGGTAGCCACAAAACAGGAGCTGCAGTCCCTGATAGGGCACCTCAGTCATGCAGCCACAGTAGTCCAGAATGGGCGTACTTTCATGCGACGCATGTTTGACATGGCCAAGAGAGTCTCAGCAGGCGCACCGCGAATCCGGGGTTTGGTCCTCTCATGGCGCAAGCGGTCGGCACCAAACAGGAGCTGCAGTCCCTGATAGGGCACCTCAGTCATGCAGCCACAGTAGTCCAGCATGGCCGTACTTTCATGCGACACATGTTTGACTTGGCCAAGAGAGTCCAGCAGGCGCACCACCACATAAGACTATTCCAGGACTTTCGGTCAGACCTCCAGTGGTGGGCATCCTTCCTACCGCGGTGGAATGGCAAGTCGATGCTCCACCGGCCCGACCCACAGCATATGATTACAGCAGATGCCTTGGGGTCATGGGGCTGTGGTGCCTTCGGGTCGCACGGGAACTGGTTCCAATTACGGTGGCCTCAGTCCTGGGCAAGTCATCACATCGCTGCCAAGGAACTAGTGCCCGTGGTCATGGCTATTGCACTGTGGGGGGCCCAATGGCAAGCCACTACAGTACTGGTACGGTCAGACAATGCAGCAGTGGTTGCCGCGCTATCGTCAGGTTCAGCCAAGGATGCTTTGCTGATGCACCTGTTGTGCTGTCTCCACTTCTACCTGGCTCATTTTGACATTTGGTTTGTGGCTAGGCACTTAGCAGGGGTAGAGAATACTGCAGCAGATGCGCTGTCACGAGATAACCTGACCGTTTTCTTTCAGTGCCAACCACAGGCCAACCCATCACCGTCGCCGCTGCATCCAGCGCTCAAGGAGCTGCTTCTACTCCAGTCACCAGATTGGCTCTCTCTGACTTGGAGAGCACTGTTTCTGTCTACCTTGCACAGTCCCTAGCGCCATCGACCCTCAGGACATATCAGTCTGTGCAGCGACGATTCCTACGCTTCTGCACCGATGCAGGCCTCCAGCCTCTGCCGCTGACTGAAAACCTCCTATGTCTCAAGGCCTAGTCCCCCAGACCGTCAAGGCCTACTTGTCAGCGATACATTACTTCCACATCATGGCCGGCCATGGAGACCCCTTCACACCAGGGGGCTTCCCCCGCCTGCAAGAGGCATCAAACGTGCGGCCAGACCTCCGTCACGCCCTAGGCTTCCCCTAACCCCATCTCTGCTACAGGCCATCAAAACATGCTGGGCAGCCAGGGCAGCAGAACCCGAACCCGACACGGTCATGCTCTGGGCAGCCTGTTGCATGGGGTTCTTCGGGTTCATGTGTGCGGGCGAATTCACCGTCAGGTCAACTCAAGAGGTGGACCAGGAGACATGCCTTTCAGTCCAGGATGTGGCAGTGGACAGCCACACCAACCCCTCCATGGTGCGAGTGCACCTGAACCAGAGCAAGACAGACCCCTTCAGGCATGGAGTAGACATCTTCCTTTGCCGCACCGACGCTGCCCTATGCCCAGTGGCGGCTATTTTGGCCTACTGCGCCATACGCCTTGCCATAGTCAGGCCATTCTTCGTTTTCAGAGACGGCTCTCCACTGACCAGGGACAGACTGGTGGCCGCAGTGCGGAGTGCCCTGTCCCATGCAGGGGTAGACACAGCTCACTACTCGGGACACAGCTTCCGGGTGGGTGCTGCCACCACGGCAGCTCATGTCGGCCTCAGTCAGGCCACGATCAAGATGCTGGGCCGTTGGGAATCTTCGGCATACGAACGGTACATCCGAACACCGAGAGAGAGCCTGGCTGCCATTTCCAGACGGTTGTCAAGGGAATCGTGAGCTGGTAGGTAGAGTGTATTAATTTTGTGTATGGTTGTGTGTTCAAGTGCATGCTGGGAGGTATATATGTGCGTTTGGGCTGGATGTGTTACGGATGTGGTACATGCGCAATGCCATCACACCTATGACGTGGCAATACCAGACGAGCTATCATTGCATGCTAGGTAATGAATGACACCTATCCATATCAGCAGACAGGGCGTGGCAAAGCGTAATGCGGTTTGACGGGTCTACCACTAGCCACGAAGGAATACGACGTGCAGTTCATGAGTTCTACCACGATAAGAAGTTTCTTACGTTGGAGTCGTTACTTGCACTAGTTAAGGAAAGAGGTCTGTTTGCTGGTGAATGTGTTACGGTGTGGAGAAGTCAGTAAGAAGCTCGGTTTTGTAAGTCAATGATAAGAGATACGTGTACGAGCAGCCCCGTATTATTGTACAACGACATAAACACCTACTAAGAATGATGAGGAACAGACGAGAAGGAAGACCAGTCGTGTACATGGGTCAAACATGGGCCAATGCAAGAGACAGTGTGGAAAAGATGTGGTTGGAAGATGATCCTGTGGTGAGTGAGTGGTGATACTATTGGAGGGGTTCGTAAACTATCAGGGAAGGGAAACCGTTTGATCATCTTGCATGCTGGGGGGAGAGAACGGATGGGTGAATGGAGCAGATGTGGTATTCAGAGCAAAAATGTGACTGGTAATAACCACGATGAAATGACAGCAGCACACTTTGAAGAATGGTTTCACGACAGTTTATTGCCTAATTTGATTGTAATGGATAACACACCTTACCATAGTTGTAAGGTGGAACTGGTGCCTACCATGAGCTCAACAAAGGAGCAGATGAAGGACTGGCTAACATTAAAGGCAATTGAGTTTCCAGACTATGCTCTGAAGAAAATGTAACCAAGCCTGTGTTTTCGTCCTTGATAAGCCAACTTTGGGAGCGTTCTTTCAACTCTAGTCACATCATAGCGGAATTTCGTGCAGCTGGTTTGTATCTTTACAAGGCTGCTGTGCAAGGAAAGTTAACGACCAGTATTCCCTTTCGGGACCCCACTTGCACCTCTGATGCATCTTCAACAATCACCTCATCTGCATGCTCCACAATTTCATCTACTGCCTCAGCATCATCTGCTTCGTCGGCAACCAATGCCACTTTAGCACTACAAGCTACAGGGACACTTTTGTAATCAAGGGGGAATGCACAAATTGTGGAGCAGCACTAACCCCAATGCGCCCACATCTTACGCTCCACTTCGAAAAACTGCTTCAGAAGAAGAATGCTGCAAAAGGAACCAACAGCAGGTTAAACCACAGTACTATGGAGAGGTACTCACAAGCGATAAAGTATTCTAGAGACTACAAGCTGACAAACAGGGGCCTTCAAAAAAAAAGTGACAGAAATCACCACCTCCAGTTACTGAAGAGGCCGGCAGCAGTCCTGAGAGTGAACTAGAATCACACGACGAAGGAGATACATACACGGGAGGATAGCTATATATCCCTATACATTTCACTTCCAGCGCTGTCTTTTCTATGCAAGATGCCGTTTATTCCTCCTATACTATGGCATCGTCTTTTCTGATTTCACTGAATATTATATTATTTTGCAGATGATGATGAGTCAGTGTGTCAAAGTTAGTCGGAAGATGATGATGCGAACAAGTGGATAGGATGCAATAGCTGGGCTTCAAAAGAAAGCTGTCATCAAAAACTGCGTTCAAGTGTTATTTCTGCAAGAAAAAAATACGTAGTGATGTGTTTTCAGCTCTTGTTGCTAACCACTGTGTAGCGCATAGATTAGCATTAGCAGCAGGCCAATCAGCTAATGAGATTCCCTACTTGAAACGCTTTAAAGATAATATATTGGACTCGGCTGTTCGTTCTGCTGGGTTGAAGCAAGATCTTGAATGATCCCCAGATAAAGCATACACAAGCCAAGGATGTTCGCTGCGTTGATGTTTGCCTTCTATCGTTACCAGTCTTTAGAGGGAGGCAGAAGAGCGATGTAACACAGATGAGCAGGCTTGGCTGCGTTAGTTAAAACATACAAGTTTGTAGCAGCTAACACCTTTATACATGTTCTCTGACGTTCTTCCTCCACTAGCTGCTTTATATAACACTTTCACAAAGACATGACATAGACTTTACTGCAGTTGTTAGACCACCTGTAATAGGCACAAAAGCTGCTATAGATGCTCTGTACCAAACACCAGGGGAGCATTTCAGCAGTTTGCCTACCATTTTGCCTGAACTTGAAGAGTGTGGTTTTCAACAGAGCACGATCACCTAGTTAAGCATTTCAAGCAGAATGTGTATAGCAAGTATCTTGCTTCTCTTTCTCAATATATAACAGATAGGTTTCATTGCTAGAGGGAGTTTTCAACCGTAACACTATACCTCAAGAGCTTTTTCTCCAACCGAATCACAACAGTGACAAAATACGTATATTGATCACAATGGTCCTCACTCTTTAATAGACAGTGAGATTACTAAAAATGAGTTAAAAACATTCAACAGTGCTATAGTTGCGACTCCTGATCTAAAGCAGCTAAAAATGCGTGATTTAATGAGCCATGTGATCAAGACCCCTGAATTCAGTACAATGGTTCCCAATCTGATTAAGTTAGCTGTAATTGGATTACTCTTACCTGTAACAACTGTGGATTGTAAACGTGGATTTTCGACTCTTTCAAGACTTAAAACAAAATTGAGAAATCGCCTATCAAACAAAATTCTTGATCATCTCTTAATGATTTCAATTGAGGGACTCCTATCCCACTGACTTCCCCTATGATGCCGCTTGTGAGTTGTGATATATGGGCACAGATAAAAAAGAAGAATAAATGTAAGCGAAGATTTTAACACCTATGTTATCGTTCATTCATTTATATTGTTCTCTCATATCACTTACAGAATACTGTTATATGTAATGTGCATGCAGCCACATTTAATATGTCCACTCTAGACCCACTAGTGCTCCCTGCCATACCAACCCCATAAACCTTATAATTACGTATCCTGGGGAGAACAGTGTGACATTGACAACAATTCCCAACAAAGGATACCATTAAGGGTACATGATGACACCCTCAAAGCCAATGCACAAACAGGCGGAAAAATTTGGTGTGAAGACATCTTGTTCGCTCCTCCTTTTCATATTAAATTTAACAAATATCACGTAATCACCCATGTCTATGAAGTAACTAAAAACTCCCCTTTATGACTCTCAGTTACACCAACTTTCTTATTTCATCAATGTCTATCACTTATAACAACTCCCCCCTCTTCAAATGTCATTACAACCACCAATCTCTCAGTTTCAGCAACACAGCCTTCATATTTCTACTGTGTTAGTAACAATTCAAGGGCCAATGGTTTCCACTTAAAACGATACTTTTCAAGTGGTGGCAGTGAGCCCCAAGGTTGGAAAAGGATGAGAGTTTGTAAGTGAACAGGAAAACAAGGTAGATTCTGATTTGTACTAAGTCTGGAATTTCAGTAGTAT